>CAUYLG010039378.1:0-33038 GCA_963573385.1 Cacajao melanocephalus | reverse complement strand
TAACAGCGGGAGACTTTAACACCATATTGTTAACATTTGACAGATTAACGAGATAGAAAATTAACAAGGACATTTACGACTTGAACTCAGATCTGGAACAAGTAAACTCAATAAATATCTATAGGATTCTCCACCCCAAATACACAAAACATACATTTTTCTCAGTATTATATTACACCTATTCTAAAAGTGACCACATAATTGGTAGTAAATCGGTTTTCAGCAATTGCATAGTATGTCATAGATTTAAATGAAATATTTGTTGGCCGTTTGTTTGCTATTTTCTTCCCTTATTCCTTCCTGTCTCCATTGTTAAGCACAATTATTGGCATAAAAGAGGTTTTTAATACCTATTTTTAGATTGCATTCCGGCCTGGGCAATAGAACAAGACTCCTGTTCTCTCTCCCCCTTTCTCTTCCTCTTTCTTTAAAAAAAAAAAAAGAAGAAGTTAACAGTAATGCTGGCAACTTATTTTTGTTGATAAGCCTGGTGATAATGTTGGGATTGTTAAGCTATACACACGTGTTATTGACCCTTGCTTCTTGGGTTTTGCACCCTATGTAGTCTCCTGCCACACTGAATAGGGTTGTATAACCAATAGTGAGGGAATGTGTTCTCTTTCCAGGTTCATGAGGGGGCGTAGCTTTAAGGGCAAGAATTTCCCAGTGCCATGCCCCCTCCCATCTCTCTCCATCCGGGAGATTCAATGGTTTATGTTTGAATTTTGCCGGCGTGGGAAGAAACTAAAAGTCAATCACTCCAGAGGAAGTTCTAAGGAACTCCTTTCATTGGCCCAGGCTCTTGGAGAAGGTAGGGGTTTCTCCCAGGATAAAAGTCCATGCTTCCTCACCTGTGCCGGATTTCCAACTTTCTGGAATCCCCTCCCACATGGTGGGAGCTCCCTCCGGGATTTCCCCTCAGGAATCCCCTTCCACACTCTTCGTGGAAGCCTTTCTCTTCTTCTCCTTTCCTTCTCTTTTCTCTACCTAAATAAAATCACCTTTCTGCAACACTTTTTGGGTCTGATATTTACTTTTATGAGCACACGGTCCACGTGCAGTGGCTCCACCGCTTATTCCTTAAGAGGTTGGAGGGCAAGTACCTACAACAATCAGCATCCAAGAAAAAAACCCAGTTACAATAGGATATGATGGAAACAACAGAAGGTGGCTTCAGAGGCAGGATCACAAAAGATACAGTGTCATCTGTCTTGCTCTTTCTTTTTTTTTGTTGTTTTTGGGACAGAGTCTCTGTGGCCTAGGCTGGAGTGCAATGGTGCAGTCTCAGCTCACTGCAACCTCCACCTCCTGGGTTCAAGAGGTTACAGTGAGCCGGGAGGTTACTGCCTCAGCCTCCCCAGTAGCTGGGATTACAGGCACCCACCACTGTGCCCAGCTAATTTTTGTTTTTAGTAGAGAGGAGGTTTCACCATGTTGGCCAGGTTGGTCTTGAACACCTGACCTCAGGTGATCTGCCCACCTCAGCCTCCCAAAGTGCCGAGATTACAGGCATGAGCAACTGTGCCTGGCCTGTCTTGCTCTTCCTCTTGGATCTCCTACTTTGCAAGAAGCCAGCTGCCATGCTTCAAGGACGCTCAAGCAGCATGATGGCAAGGTCTATGTGGGAGGGACTGAGGCTTGCTGCCAAGTTAGCCTTGCTAACCATGTGAGTGTAAACTAAAAATAAATGCTAGGCCCCTCAACCAACTGAACAATCGCCTTCCTGACCAAGAGCACTCCAGAGAACCCTTAAAAACTGAGTTTCCAGCCATGATGAGACAAGAGGTCAGATACACCTTGTGATAACCTCTCCCTTTTGTAGTTTAGACACAATGATTAACCAGCATTACTTTTAAATAAAGATCATAAGACTGACAGGCTGGACCCTTGGTGGTATAACATACCAAATTAGAAACTGGACCTAAGGTCATGCCAGGCAAGGGTTAAATTACAGGTGCCTATGCTTAAAGAATAAACTCTGTTCTAACTGCTGCAAGGGTTTTCTTTTCCTTTAGCACCTAAACAAGCACTGGCCTCAAGATAAGCAATATTAAAACAATGTAAAGCTCTTCCACCGCCAGAGGCTAACTGACTCCCATTCTACAAACCAAAACTACAGCTTTGGCCAAAAGACTAACTTCAGTAACTTTCTCCTGATAAGAAGACCACTGACAATGGACCAATTCTGGCTGGTTTACAGTGGCTGTGCACTTGAGGGCCTTCTGAAAAGCCCTTTTATTGTATGGGGTCTAATTGTAGTGCATTCAGATGTTAAGCCCTCAGGTGAATGGGGTTGAACATAAAATGCATGTTTGATCAATATGCATGTGTTAGTACCACCTTCATGAATATTCACAGCTCTTCCTAAAAACTATTGAGTAAATATTTCTCACTTGACCAGCTCATTCAGCTGACCTTCCTGTCCTACCACTTCCTGTTTTATAAGGGTTATATATAAAACAGCAAGAAGGCTGGGCAGGGTTATACAAGTGCAACTTCTACAGAATCTTGTCACTCTGACTATTGTTTAGCCTGTGGAATCCAGAATCACCAGGTCTTATTTTCCAGAATAGCTGGAACAACTGCAAGGCTGGATTTTTTGGTCTAACGTCCTATGGGACAAAGCTACATTTTTGTACTTACCTGGAAGGGGAAGGCACAGCAGTGAGCTCCTGGAATTGGAAACACCCTGGGGGCATCATGGAAACTCACTACAACTGTCTATTTTGAAGTATTAGATACAATGCAATTTCTTTTTTAAAATTTAGAGATGGGATCTCCCTTTGCCCTCTAAGGCTGGAGTGCAATGGTGTGTGATCATAGCACATTACAGCCTGGAACTCCTGAGCTCAAATAATCATCCCACCTCAGCTGCCTGAGTAGCTGGGATTATAGGCACATACCACTGCACCTGGCTCAAGGAAAAATTATGGGTAATCTTAGTGTGTCTTAGACATGGAAAGGCCTGGATCTCTTTTCTGTTAAGGGTCCGTGGATGGGGAATTTGTTTTGCTGCTTTGGAGATGCTTCAATTAAATTCAATAGGAACAAATCGTGTATTCAAAGAGTCATTCAGACTGTGCAGAGCACACACATGAACGCACACACATGAAAACATACACACAACCAGAGTGATTTTCCAACCTGCCTTTCCAAAGGAAACTGTGTTTTAAAAGGTCGCATCCGGACTCAGCATCAATCAAAATGCCACACAGCAGCTGCACCAATTCAGCACAGCACAATACCTGCCAACCGAGTCCTGTCTTCTGTGCGGAGTGTCTAATGGGAATTTCTGCCTGAATGGGAGCCCAGGGCAGAGGGCAGCAGGAGGGTCAGCTGCGTCACAGAAAGAGCAGCCTTGGAGTACGGGCAGCAGCTCCATCTGCAGGGAGCCACAGAGTCTGTGAAATAAGAAAAGCAGGAGGAAAGGGAGGGGATTGGTAAAGCTAGCAGGACCTGGCTGAGTTGTGTGGATTTTTTTTTCTTCTTCAAGAATGAATTGCATCCTTTGTGTCCATCTTCAAGGTGTCCTTAGGAGGCTGGTGCTGATGTCTGCAGCTCCATTGTAAAATATCCGCCAGCATTACTGTCCTGAATGGCCTTTTTCCTAGACCTGTGAGTCAGATTACCCACTCAGGAGGTTTTAAGGCCAGAGAAATAAAGGAAATCATGTAATTCTTTCAGTGATTTTATATATGGAGCACTTCCCTTTGAGGACGAGGGAGCAGCAAGTGAGAACATGACCCCTAGGTTCTCTGGAGCAGAGCAGTGTCCTTAATTAGACAGTGCCCAGAAATTCTTCTATGACTCTGTGTGTGTGTGTGTGTGTGTGTGTGTGTGTGTGTGTAAGCTTCATTTTTTGAGACAGAGTCTCACTCTGTCTCATTCTGTTGCCCAGGCTGGAGTACAATGGCACAATCTCAGCTCACTAAAACTTCTGCCTTCTGGGTTCAGGTGATTCTCATGTCTTAGCCACCCGAGTAGCTGGGATTATAGGCGTGCGCCACCACACCTGGCTAATTTTTGTATTTTTAATTGAGACGGGATATCGCCATGTTGGCTAGGCTGGTCTTGAACAACTCCTGACCTCAGGTGATCTGCCCACACTGCTGGGATTACAGGCGTGAGCCACCGTACCTGGCCCAGAATGTGTTTAACTGCCTTTATTTTAAAGTTGATCAGATAACTGGGCACTTAATTTTCAACCCTTTAAAAACACCCAGCTGTTAATCCCCACATTGTCACTTAAATTAGGCTCTTTTTCTTTAAAAAAAAAATATTCAAGAGAGAAAATGATTTTTTTCAGACCCTTAATTTTCTTCATTTTGGCAGCTACATTTGGAATTGTCAATGATACAGGTGTGTGGGTTTAAACCACACGTGGATTTCACAACCAGTCTAACTGAAGAGCTACTGAGCAACTTCGGCTGCATCTTCTTGGGTAATCTTCAGAACTGCCAATCAAACATAGCTAACCACATTTTATAGATGGGGAAAACAAGGCAATGAATTAATGGGAAAAAACGTACCAATTTACAAAGCTCATACACGCAGAAGCCAGGATTTGACTCTGGCCCATCCTCCCCCACCTCCCATACCCCTTCCTTTTTGCCCGCTGCCTCCGCTAAATTTGCAAGGTCCCTTTGCCACGTGTAGCTCACTTTGTCTTAAATAAAATCCCTTCATGATCCCCAATAAAGCCTAGGGAAATGTGTGAATTTCCCCACCCATGCTGGAGAATTTCCCCCACACATGCTGGAAATGTGTGAATTTCCCCACACATGCAGGCCCAGCTCTCTAGCAACCCCACAACAGGGTGGTGTTTGTCGTTGAGAAAGCGGGATCTGCGTGGATGTTGGTTACGGGGACCACGCAGAGCTGGCTGCGGGGGTTCCCACACATCCACCCTCTTTAGCATTCTGAGACCAGCAGGGGGCGCTTATGAGCACCTTCTCCGTGTGCTTTGAGGAAGGCGGATTTCACACACAGCACAAAGACCAGTAGTGCAACGCTAGGAAAAACAAGGATTTCCTCCATGTGAGTTAACCACATCGCGACACCCAGCCAGGGCCGGGCTCTGTGGAGACCAGTGAGCAGCAGAGAGACCGCGTGCAGGGACCCAGAGCGTAGGCGACGTGCTGTTCATGAGGACAGTTGTTCAGAGCGTGCATTACGGTCAGATTCTCGCTTCATCTCCTCCTGGCTGGGTAAAATTTGTGCACGTTATCCTGATATTTCTCAGCCCAACCTTCCTCCTCTGTACGGCGTTTATATGAGGACCGCATGGAATAACGGAGTGCTCAGCACAGAGCCCGGAAATCAATGAGAACTGGGGAATATGCGCCAGCGGAGCTAGTGAACATCATTCTCAAAAACAGGTATTTAAAAATCCTAGACGGTGAAAGAAATGGATAATAACCACGACCCCACTGTATCTGTGGGCAATACTGAGCAACAGGTAGCTTAGAAAGCAGTTGTGGCCGGGGACGGTGGCTCACGCCTATCATCTCAGCACTTTGACTTGAGGCCAGGAGTTTGAGACCAGCCTGGGCAAAGATAAGTAAAACCCTGTCTCTACAAAACAGTTTTTAAAAATTAGCCAGGTTTGGTGGTGTGCACTTGTAGTCCCAGCTACTTGGGAGGCTGAGATGGGAGAATCTCTTGAACCCATGAGTTCAAGATTGCAATGAGCTATGATCACACCACTGCAGTCTAGCCTAGGTGACAGAGCAAGACCCCATCTCAAAAAGAAAAAAAACCCCAGTTCTTACACCTTCACCATCTCCTAAGCCCCATGTCACTGTCACAGTGACTAATATCAACTTCAGGGAGCTATGTTCATCTGAAAATAGACTAAGACACCATTCCTATATTTCTAAAGCTATGGAAATCACTGTGCAAGATGTAAATATATAGGTAAATTAGTCTCCCTCTAATTGTAGACAGAGTCCCTTGGAGAAATCTTTCCCTAATGTAGTAAATGTTTCAAATTAAGATGGGAATGACCTCCATATCATAATAGAGGGTTCTGGGAACGGACTGGATCTGAACCCTCGTCTAAGTGCTCACCTATGTGACCTTGGGCAAATTATTAACCTCTCTGTTCCTCAGTTTGTAATTTATTAAATGGATAATGAAAGTATGTATCTCATAGCTATAAAGGCTAGATGAATTGACGTCCATAAGCACCAAACACAGGGCCTGGTACATAATGACGTCTGATACTATTTATTCAACAAACAGTTGTTGAAGTTATACGATTTATATATCCCAGGCATGAAAAGAAATCAATATCTTAAAAACTAATTGCAATACTGTGTCATAAGTGATGCTTCTCACCTGGTATCGAAATTAGACAGTAAAGATGATTATAAACAAAATGCTCCAAGATCACATAGAAGGAAACAAATCTGTCTGAGAATCTGAGAGACATGTCATTGAAGCTGAAACTTCAGCTTTGTCTTAATGATAAGTAGGAATTCCTTCACAAAGAAAGCGGTTATCTTAGGTGCATACTATTAGAGCAGAAATTGATTTAAATAGGCTCAAATAAAACTGCAAACTAAAATGAAGGAAATGCAGACAAACCCTCTTGGGGATTATAGGAGGGGCCCAGGAAGTTGGGAAACTGTGTCTGCCTCTTGGTTCCTCTGTCTCCATCTCTTTGTTTGTTGTTTTTGTTGTTCTGTTTTTTGTTTTTTTTTTTTTTTTTTTGAGATAGAGTCTCACTCTGTGGTGGAGGCTGGAGTGCAGTGGCACGATCTCAGCTCACTGCAACCTCTACCTCCCAGGTTCGAGCAATTCTCTGCCTCAGCCTCCTGAGTAGCTGGAATTACAGGCACCTGCCACCATGCCCGGCTAATTTTTGTATTACTAGTCGGGCATGGTGGCAGGTTTCACCTGCCACCGTCTTGGCCAGGCTAGTCTTGAACTCCTGACCTCGTGATCCACCTGCCTCAGCCTCCCAAAGTGTTGGGATTACAGGCGTGAGCCACCGCGCATGGCATTTGTCTCCAACTCTTAACAGCCTCACAAAGGGTCCTCACCTCCCATTTGTCTTCAGTCCACTGTGGTCTTATTTCCACCCTGCCTTCCCACGTGGCATTGAAATCGTTCCACTAATCTCCTTGGTATTTTCTTCTATGCCAGCTCCAAGGAACGCTTCTTGGCTGGTGTAGTGCAGCAAGTGAGAGCAGGAGGCATGTTTCTGATTTGTTTAAAAGCAATGTCAGAGCCCGGCGCAGTGGCTCACGCCTGTAATCTCAGCACTTTGGGAGGCTGAAGCTGGAGGATCACGAGGTCAGGGGTTCAAGACCAGCCTGAACAACATGGTGAAACCCTGACTCTACTTAAAAATACAAAAATTAGCTGGGCATGGTGGTGCGCACCACTAATCCCAGCTACTTGGGAGGCTGAGGCAGGAGAATGGCTTGAACCTGGGAGATGGAGGTTGTGGTGAGCCAAGAGCATGCCATTGCACTCCAGCCTGGGCAACAGAGCGAGACTGTCTCAAAAAAAAAAAAAAAAAAAGCAATGTCAGATAATTATTACAGATGTAAGAAAAGGGCTTATGAATGTAGCAAAATATTATACATTCATCAATATTCTAATTTTAAAACTATCTTACATTCCTGGAAAAATAATATATTTTTTAACTCATTGCTGGATTTTATTTGCTAATATTTAAATGTTCCATCCTTTTCCGTGTAAGATTGAACTGATCTGTTCTTTTTTTTTTTCTTTTTTTTTGAGATGGAGTTTCGCTCTTGTTACCCAGGCTGGGGTGAATGGCGCAATCTCTGCTCACCGCAACCTCCGCCTCCTGGGTTCAAGCAATTCTCCTGCCTCAGCCTCCCAAGTAGCTGGGACTACAGGCATGCGCCACCATGCCCAGCTAAGAAATGATCTGTTCTTTAAATGTTTTGTAGAATTTGACTGTAAAGCATCTGGGTCTATAACTGATTTTTAGCTATAGATTTTATTTCTTAACCAATTACAGAATGCTTAAGATATTCAATTCCTTTCTAAGTTACTTTTGATGAGCTGTATTATTTTGGCATTTATCCATGTCATCTAAGGTTTCAAATGTATTAGCATGAAAGTATTCATATTTTATTTTATTTTATTTTATTCTTTGAGACAGAGTCACCCAGGTTGGAGTGCGGTGGCACAATCTCGACTTACTGCAATCTCCACCTCCTGGGTTCAAGTGATTCTCCTGACTCAGCTTCCTAAGTAGCTGGGACTACAGGTGCCCGCCATCGTGCCTGGCTAATTTTTGTATTTTTAGTAGAGACGGGGTTTCACAGTGTTGGCCAGGCTGACCTTGAACTCCTGACCTCAGGTGATCCCCCTGCCTTAGCCTCCTAAAGTGCTGGGATTACAGGCGTGAGCCACCACACCTGGCCTTTAAATCTCTGCCGCATTTATTGTCATAGCCCTCTTTCATTATTAACATTATTTATTTGTGCTTTCTTCCTTGTTTCCTTGATTAATCTTGCCAGAGTTTGGGCTATTTTAATAGTATTTTAAGGAACCAGTATTTAGCATTATGATCCTTTCTATTGTGTGATTGTTAAATATTTTGTAAATTTTCCCCACCTTTACTATTTCCTTTCTTCTTGTTTTACTCTACTTTTTTTTCTAACTTCTTAATTTAGATGTTTAGCTCATTTAATCTGAGCTTCTCTTCTTTTCTTAGGTAAGCATTTAAGACAGTAAATGTCCTTCAAAGTTTTGTTTTTGCCATTCTAAAAGTTTTTGTATGTGTTACATTTGTTATGGCTCAGTCTTAAGTTTTAAGAATGTTCCCTGTGGCGGCTTTCTTTACCTCTGAGCTGTGTAGAAGTGTGTTTTTTGATATCCTTTATGTGCTGGAGATTTTTCTTGGTATCTTTTTTCATGGATTTAATTGTACTGTTACCAGATGTGATCTGTATGATTCCAGTCATGGGAAATGTGTTGACATTTGCTCTATGATCTAGCCCATAGCTAGTTTTTAAAAATATTACAGGCCGGGCGCGGTGGCTCACATCTGTAATCCTAGCACTTTGGGAGGCCGAGGTGGGTGGATCACCTGAGATCAGGAGTTCAAGACCAGCCTGGCCATCATGGTGAAACCCCATCTTAAAAAAAAAAAAAAAAAAAATATATATATATATATATATATATATATATATATATATATAACATGTGATTGAAAATAATATATATTCTCTAATTTTTAGAGGTAATGTTTTTTAAAAATTCGTTAATTAAGCCAATATATTAATATGCTTGTCGAATCTCCTATATCCTTAAAGTTTTTTTTTTTTGCCTGCTTGTTCTATCAATTACTAAGAGAGGTATAGCATCATTTCTACTTTTGATGGTAGATCTGAAATTCTCTCCTCACTCCTCTGTTAATTATTGCTTTACATTTATGTATACATATATATGAGATATGTATTAAGATAGTCAATTCCTTTTGAGTTACTTTTGATGAACTTCTTTTTGGCATTTATCCATTTAATCTAAGGTTTCAAAATATTAGCATGAAATTATTCATATCACATTTTATTTTATTTTATTTTATTTTTTGAGACTGAGTCTTGCTCTGTCACCCAGCCTGTAGTGCAGTGGTGAGATCTCGGCTCACTGCAACCTCTGCCTCTGTCTCTGTCTCTGTCTCTGTCTCTCTCTAGCCTTTTCCTGAAATTTATAAGGATGAAAAAGGATCAAGAATAGTCATGACACTCCTTAAAAGAACAAGGTAGAGAGACCTGCCTATGAAATATAACAAGTTAGTGGCCGGGCACAATGACTCATGCCTAAAATCCCAGCACTTTGAAAGGCCAAGGCAGGTGGATCATGAGGTCAGGAGTTCTAGACCAGCCTGACCAACATGGTGAAACTCCGTTTCTACTGAAATATAAAAAATTATCCGAGTGTGGTGGCGTGTACCTGTAGTCCTAGCTACTCAGGAGGCTGAGGCAGGGGAATCACTTGAACCAGGGAGGTGGAGGTTGCAGTGAACCGAGATCGCACCATGGCACTCTAGCCTGGCGACAGAGTGAGACTCTGTCTCAAAAAAAAAGAAAAAGAAAGAAATATAATAAGTAAGCTACAATTTTCCAAGCAATAATAAAGACAGTGTAGTACTGGCACGAGATATACCCACTGAACAATAAACACAATGGAGGACCTAGGAATAGGCCCACACATATGTGTATATGTCATTTAGGACAAATGAAATGTAGTATTTCAGATGAGTGGGAGAAAGTGATGAAATAAAATCCCTACATTATATTGTATATAAATATCAATTCCAGATAGACTGAAGTCTTAAATGTGAAAGACAACTCTATAAAACTTCTACAAGACAATATTTAAAACAAACAAAAAAAAAGTTTTACATAAGACACAAAAATACAAATTGTAAAGGGAAGACCAATACATTTGACTATATTAAAAATAAGAACTTCTGTTCATCAAGGCACATCATAATGACAGTGGAAAGATAAGCCACAAACTGGTAGAAAAAATTCACAACACAAATTGACAGAGGGTTAGTGATTAGAATCTATCAAGAACTCAAAAACAGAGCCAAAGCTTTGTCTTCAGAATTGAGGAGGATGGATTATTGGCTTTAAAAAGGGAGATTACAAGATTTGTTTTTTCAACCCATAGCTGTGACTTCTATATTTAAAGATACCGAAATGGCCATATCAGCAAGTGTAAAGGAGGACTCTACTCCAAAGAAACTGGGCAAAACTGCAAATAAGAACTGAAATGAAAAGAAAAGAAATGAAATTATAATGAAAGTGGTCCTTCTCAGCTCTACAGATGTTCATTATGTACCTTGTTGTATCTTATGCAACAAACATTTTCATATAGTATTATGGTACCAGTAAGTTGTGGCGTTGTTTCAAGATCATTTAAAGCTGAAAGAAAGAGGAACTGAATATTTTATGCGTACGTACTATGAGCTCTTTAAAAGCCAAAATTTCTTCAGCTTTTCATACTAGAAAGGAAGAAAACACTGATCTAACAGAGTGAGCTGCCACATTGCTTTGGCTGGAGAAGAACACACAATAGCTGAGAGACTAAGAAAGTCTTGAACAGCTGACATTCCTGAATGCCTACTGGATGAGAAGCCAGTAAAAGTCAAGGCAGTGTCACTTCAAATGTTGCGGGGATTCACTGAATCAAAGATTTAGCTGCACACATGAAGACTGAGTTAATATCTTATTTTCAGAAGTTTACTTTTGCCTTACAATTGAGCAAATCTGTAGACGTGGCTTGACTTGCTGTATCAGCACCAACTATTCTTCAGAGAATAACTTATTTTATATGAATGCTCAGCAACAGATACAAATGGTGGTAAATATTCAAAGGATTGAATAACCTTCTGAATCTCATGATTTATCTCGGAACAACTTTATTTCCATTTGTGCCCATTGGAGCAGAAACAGTAGTGGAGAAAACTTCCAGACACAGATCAAGGCAGTGGCACTAAACTCTACCACTGGTCATTGTCACGGTCTTCTTTCTCAGCACACTTGTGGTTGAAAATAAAAGCCATTCTTACTTAAGAATGTGTTGGATGAAGGACGGAAGAATATTAATTTTTTTCTTTTTTAGAGATGGAGTCTTGCTCTGTTGCCTAGGCTACAGTGCAGTGGTGCGATCTCTGCTCACTGCAACTTCTGCCTCCTGAATTCAAGCGATTCTCTTGCCTCAGCTTCCGAAGTAGCTGGTACTATAGGCATGCACCGCCATGCCTGGCTAATTTTTGTATTTTTTTTTTTAGTAGAGACAGGGTTTCACTATATGTTGGCCAGGTTGGTCTCAAACTCCTGACCTCAGGTGATCTGCCCACCTTGGCCTCCCAAAGTGCTGGGATTACAGGCATGAGGTACTGCACCTGGCCCAAGACGATTAGTTTTTGTTGTGTCAACCTTTTAATTAAGATCTCTTTAGTATTCCAAATGGTGAAATGCAAAGTATCCATGAAGCATTGCTGCTGTATACTGAACATGCAGAAAGCATGTATGACGGAGCTGAGCTAGCTGTAGGGATCATCATTTTTGCTTGAAAGAACAACTGAAAAACTAGAGTTGTTTGTATGGACATTTTCATGAAAATGAACAAAGCGAGCCTGTCAATGTTGCCATTAATAAAATTCAAGTTTTCAAGTGAAAATTAGAATTTTGGAAAACTTTTATCAGCTAAAACTTTTCCAGTGAGATTTGTAGTAAAATTAATGAATGTGATTTTTTGACATTGCATGAAATGTTGTTATTTGGAAATTCTGCACAACTCAGTAAAGAAATATTTTCCAGATTGCTAGTGGGTAAAAGAGCCATTCGAAGTGCACTCTGAGGCCAAGTGTAGTGGCTCACGCCTATAATGCCAACACTCTGGGAAGCTGAGGCGGAAGGATTGCCTGAGGTCAGAATTTCAAGATCAGCCTGTGCAACATGGCAAGGACTTGTCTCTGCTAAAATTTTTAAAAATTAGCTGGGCATGGTCATACGCACAGGTAGTCTGAGCTACTCAGGGGAGGCAGGAGGATCACTCAAAGCCAACAGATGGAGGCTGCAGTAAGACATGATTGCACCACTGTACTCCAGCATGGGCAACAGAGTGAGAACTTATCTCAAAAAAAAAAACAAAAAAAACAAAAAAAACAGAGTTCAGGATGACCAATAGATTTTAGTGTAAAAGTATATATAAGGGCTGGGTGACGTTGCTCATGACTGTAATCCCAGCACTTTAGGAGGCCGAGGCCAGTGGGTCACGAGGTCAGAAGTTTGAGACCAGTCTGGACAACATAGTAAAACCTCGTCTCTACCAAAAATACAAAAACTTAACCAGATGTGGTGGTATGCGCCTGTAATCCCAGCTACTCAAGAGGCTGAGGCAGGAGAATCGTGTGAACCTGGGAGGCGGAGGTTGCAGTGAGCCAAGATCGTGCCACTGCACCCCAGCCCAGACAACAGTGTGAGACTCCATCTCAAAACAAACAAACAAACAAACAAACAAATCAAAAACAAAAAGTATATAAAAGGTTCATTGATAAAATTTCAGATTCCACATTGCAGCTAGCCTTTAAAAACTGCCTCTTGTTGAGTTTTTATGCAGAATCAAAGAAGAAAATTCTCAGTATCTGAAAGGCTGTTGAACTCCATTTTCTAGCTACATGTCTGTGCAAAGTAAGATTTTCTTTATATTCTTCAACCAAAATAACTTATCAAAGCGCATTGAATGCAGAAGCAGATATGAGAGAGAGGTCTGCTGTTTTCCACTAAGCTAGATATTAAAAATATGAGCAAGAACATAAAGCAGGGCAGTTCTTGTCATGAAATTTCTTTTTGTCTTGGAAAATACAGTTTTTTCACTTAAAAAAACTTTATTTGTGACCAGGCATACTGGCTCACACCTGTAATCCCAGCAGTTTGGGAGGCTGACACCAGGTCTGGCTAATTTTTGTATTTTTAGTAGAGATGAAGTTTCACCATGTTGGTCAGGCTGGTCTGAAACTCCTGACCTCAGGTGATCCACCCGCCTTGGCCTCCCAAAGTGCTGGGATTATGGGTGTGAGCCACCGGACCCAGCCTACAGTGACACTTTCTGCAGTGAGCAGTGGCTTAACATATTTTCCTTCTCCACTGTCTGTTTCCTCTCCCCTACCATCCTGTCATGCATTAGCAAGGATTCACAAGTGTTGACACACGGCATGGGGTGGAGTTAGGATACGGTCTGTGTAGACAGAATAGGAATGGCAGAAGTCACCAGTTCTTGGCATACAGCACCAGTGGTTCCCTACAGTAAGGCCAAGAAGAGTGAGAGAGAACTGAGTTGTCTGTCTGATGGATCCTGTGCTCCTAACCCACTGGGAAAGCAGCACGCTTGGCAGCTGTCTTGTGACATCTGGAGGGGGTGGTGAAGGAGCGAACAGGTGGCTGATTTGTGACTGCTCTTTTCTACTCATGGTAATTTCCAGGATGTTTGTAACAGGCATTTGTTGGTTTTGACACCCAGCTTCTCGTCCCTTCGAGGCATGTGCACATTTGCTGTTTCCTGGCAGCCCCTCTGGGGTGTGCTTTCTCAGTAAAAATCTAGAGGCAGGTGCCCTTCTCCCCCCTATGGAGGCTGAGAGCCCAGGAGGCTGCCTCGAGGGCCCTCCTCTCCCCTCCACAGCATAAACTCCTGAGAGGGGTGATGTGCTGATGGAGACAGTTTTGAGTACTTCACGAGCAAGCCTTCCTGCCAAGACCTTCTAGACTGCCTGATTCCACACCTGCTTCCTCAGCCTCTCCTTTGATCCCATCAGATCTGCTGTTGTATAATAAGAAATATATTTTGTCTTTGTTCACATTTCCTGGCACAGAATGCCAAAAACCCTTGGAATTTCCTGAGTGATAAGAATGCCTTTTGTAATTCATAAGGAGCTCCCCTTTTTAAGTGATACATAATAATTGTACATATTTATAGGGTACAGGAGATATTTTCATACATGTGTACAATGTGTAATGATCAAAGCAGGGTAATTAGCATATCAATCACCTCAAATATTTATCATTTATTTGTGTTCAGAACATCCCAAATGTTCTCTTCTAGCTATCTGAAGTATTTAATAAATTATTGTTAACTATAGTCATACTACAGTGTGCTATTGAACACTAGAAGTGTTCCTTCTATCAAACTGTAATTTTGTATCCATTAACCAACCTCTCTTCACCTCCCTCCTACCTACCCTTCCCAGCCTCTGGCAACCATCATTCTACTCTCCACCTTCATGGGATCAACTTTTTTAGGTCCCACATATGAGTGAGAACTTGCAATATTTGTCTTTCTGTGTGTAGCTCATTTCACTTAACATGATGACCTCCAGTTTCTTATAGGTTGCTGCAAGTGACAGAGTTTCATTCCTTTTTATTGCTAAATAATATTCCATTGTGTATATACACCGTGTGTTTTCATTACCCATTCATCCACTGATGGACGCTGAGGTTGCTTTCATATCCTGGCTGTTGTGAGTAGCGCTGCAATAGACATGGTGTACAGATATCCCTTAGGTACACTGGGTTCCTTTCTTTTGGGTATGTACCCAGCAGGGGGTTGCTAGATCACATGGTGAATCTATTTTTAGTTTTTCTGAGGAACCTCCACACTGTTTTCCATATCGGCTGTGCTGGTTTACAACAAAGAACGCCTTTTGACCATGCCTGAGTGGGGACCCTAGATATCCTCAGAGTGGGCTGGTTTACCAGCAAATCAAGTGATTAGGCCAGGCTCGGTGGGTCATGCCTGTAATCCCAGCACTTTGGAAGATGGAGGTGGGTAGATTACGAGGTCAGGAGTCTGAGATCAGCTTGGCCAACATGGTGAAACCTGTCTCTACTAAAAATAGAAAAATCAGCCAGGTGTTGTGGCGGGCACCTGTAATCCCAGCTACTCAGGAGGCTGAGGCAGGAGAATTGCTTGAAAACCAGAAGGCGGAGGTTGCGGTGAGCCAAGATCACACCACTGGGTGATCTAGCCTGGCGAAAGAGGGAAACTCCAAACTCCGTTTCAAAAACAAACAAAATCAAGTGATTAGAGGGTGGGCACTTTTTGCCCCACTCACTGGCCTCCAGGAAGGGGAGGAGCTGGAGATTAAGCACCATTGTAAACTCTTAAATAAGATTTGATGAGCTGCTGTGCTGATAAACACCTCAAGGTGCTGGGAGGGAACAAGGTGCAGCTGAAGAGGTCCTGGAAGCTCTATGTGCACCCTCCACATCTTGCCTGATGCATCTCTCCTAATTGGCTGTTCCTGATTAGTATGCTTTTTTTTCTTTTGAGACAAGGTCTTGCTTTGTTGCCCAGGCTGGAGTGCAGTGGCACAGTCTCGGCTCACTGCAACCTCTGCCTCCCAGGTTCAAGCGATTCTCCTGCCTCAGCCTCCTGAGTAGCTGGGGTTACAGGTGCATGCCACTATACCCGGCTAATTTTTTTTTTTTTTTTTTTTTTTTTAGTAAAGATGGGGTTTCACCATGTTGGCCAGGCTGGTCATCAACTCCTGACTTCAGGTGATCCACCCACCTCAGCCTCTCAAAATCACAATGTTGGGATTACAGATGTGAACCACCGTACCTGGTCGTAATTTTTGTTTTTAAAGCAGCAATACTAAGAATTCCTGAGTTATATGAGGTGTTCTAACAAATTATTGAACTGAAGGAGAGGGTCATGGAAAGCCCTGATTTATAGCTTGTGGGTCAGAAGTACAGGAGGCCTGGGACTTGCAGCTGCCCTTGTCTGTTTTGTGTCACCGAGCCCCCAAGATGTGAGGTCTGTGCTAACTCTGGGTAGTTTGTGTTACAATGGAAATGAATTGTAGAACACCTAACTAGTGTCCAGGAAATCAGAAAATTGGTTGTTGGCTTTGAAAAACACCCTGGCCCTGCATGCTTCCAATAAGTCCTCTTTTTGCTTATTTGCCTGAGTTGTTTCTACAGCTTTCAACCAAAGAACCTTAACTAATATGCCTTTATTGAAATAGAATCCTACCCAAAAGCCCAATAAATACAGAAAGTAGGAGAAATTGTGTCTGCTGTATCGAAGCAGAGGGAGGGTGTCAGCCTAGATCTCTGCTGTGTCACATCCCTGCTTCTTCTGCCTGGGTGGCCTGGAGGGGCTCCTTGGAGCGTCTGGGGCTTCTGTGAACAGTGTAAAAACAACTACAGTAGGAAATGACACCTCCATTATGGGGACTTGGGGGTCTCAACTAATCACTGTGCCAGCTCCTCTCTGGACTCTAATCCACAGGGAGCAGACAGAAGGATACAAATGAGGGTTATGACATCAGGGTTTGCAAAGCAGAGGTCTTTTTGGGCCCTTCAAATCTTGTCCTGCCCCTTCTGGCCCACCCCAGTGATGAAGGATCACAACAGTCAACTTGCAAGCCCTGAACCTCCTCTGGTTTAGTTCAACAGTAAGTCAGATGAAAGCGTCAACTAAAAATAAGATTCTAAGCCTTGGCCCAGTGCAGTGACTCACACCTGTAATCCCAGCACTTTGGGAGGCTGAGCTCACGAGTTTGAGACCAGCCTGGGCAACATGAAAAAACCCTGTCTCTACAAAAAATACAAAAAGCAGCTGGGCGTGTAGCGTGCGCCTATAGTCCCAGCTACTCAGGGGCTGGGGCAGGAGAATTGCTTGAACCCAGGAGATGGAGGTTGCAGTGAGTTGTTACGGTGCCATTGCACTCCAGCCTGGATGATGGAGCCAGACCCTGCCTCAAAAAAAAAAAAAAAAAAAAAAAAAAAATCTAAGCCTCCCACCTAACTGAATGGACCTTTGCTTGGCCAAGGGAAGCTCACAGTAACCTTGAAAACTGAGTTCTTGGCTGTGATGGGATAGAGGATCAGACATACCTCGCTATACCCTCTCCCTCAATAACTGAAGGCTTTCTTCCTCAGGCTTTCTTCCCTGAGGGCTGAACAGAAACCAGCCCTGCCAAAAGACTCCACCACTGAGATGAACCAGCAGCTGGACACTGTCCCTCCTCTTTTGCCTGATAAGAGATTACCTACCAAGGAGTGGCTCTGGCCAGTTTACGGAGGATGAGCAGTACAGGTATTCATGCTCTCTGCTTCACCTTTTGAGGTCAGAGGGCTGAAAAGTCCCCCCTCAGATCATGCTAATGCTGCCTTTTTGTGCACAGGACCCATAAAGGGGCATGGTGCTCCATTCTGCAGTGTACACTGTTCTCTTTATGAATATCTGTGTCTCCTCCTATAGCTTATTAAATATGTATATTAGGTCACCCTGCTCAGCTTAGATTCCTGTTCCCTTTGCCCCTCCCTTGAAATGTTTGTTTCTGGCTTCTGGCTGGCGGCCACGTTTCCCAGCCTGTCAGAATGGCCACCCTGCAATCTGCAGCCCTTTATGAGAAATGAAGCTCTCCAGACATATGAAGCTAGTCATTCTTCAGGTGACATGAGACACACCCCAGAGACTATGTTCTCTCTTTCAGTGTAACCTCCATGGTTAGGGTGCTCCTGCCATCAAGAGTCCCAGCTTCTGTGCCAGATGGAGGAATTGTATTTGACCTTAGGCCCCTCCAAACTTACCTGAGCAAGTACCTACAAGATACTGGATAGAATGAGTTCTAAATTTCTCATCAAAGAACCAGTATGTCAGTACGTTCAGTTATTTGTCCTTCATTTTAAAGTTTAACTTCCTTGTATTTTCAGTAAACAACCTTCTCCACTCGTTCTAATCAGTAGTTCACATCTATACCCCCAGCCCCCCGGCTCCATCCTGACTCATCCCAGTCATCTGGTTCGGTTACCTGTTCCAGTGACCTGCTCTGGTCACCTGCTCTGACCTGCCCATAACTGTCTCATCCACCCTACCACTCCAGCTCGTACCCCTGCTCTTTTTAAAATAGCCAATTGGGATTAGACCACTTATGTGATCTAACCCTAGCCAATAGGGGAATAATACAGCAATAGGGGTGACCCCCATTAGGAATAAGTACCCCTTCCCATCCTTGTCCAAATGTACAGTCACCATTGCTCCAGCCATGAGCCATACCCTTCTATAGAAGTAAACTGCCTTGCTGAGAGGATTTATCTTCCAGTCCTATTTCTTTTTCAGCATTGAAATTTTACTTATAACAAAGACATTCTGGCGTTCTCTCTCGAAAGCACTCCTGCTGCTGTTCTCTACCCCTAGGGGTGTATGTTTTGAGTGGACAAACAGTTGTGTATGTCAGCTGTATGTCAGGTGGACTTGCAAAGTTCTGGTCTCTATGGTGATAGGGAAGGTGTAGGGGTCTCCCTGGGCCTTGTTCCCTGAGAGTGGCTGTGGCCTTTGATCCAGCCTTTTCAGGTCAGGCTCTCCAGGTCTTCACTAGCATTCTCAGTACTCACAACACCCACTTAGGTTCAGATGTATTGACGTATGTGGAGGGTGGGGTTGTTATCAGTAAACTGAGTTCTTTCCCAATTTCATATCAGTTGCAAAGAAATGAGATCTGATTGGAAAAGGCAATGGGGCTTTATTTATTGGCCAGAGAATGGAAAAGGGAAGCTCTCATTGCAAAGGCATCCTTTCCCTGAGCAACAGGAGGCAGGGTTTTTAAGGACTAGGTGGGGAGTGGGAGAGGTATGTTAGCATGTGCAGGGCGGGATTCCAGATACATGGGCATACTTCATACACATGCTTCTTCATACATTGCATGTACACCAAATAGTGGTGAGCTTCTCCTAGGGAAGGGGATTTTAGCATTATAACGACATGTTGATCAACTAAAAGCAAGAGGGGTTGCCTGTTGGAATCTGCACTGGTTTCTCCGGATCTTATCTTCCTCTGGTATTTGGTCAGGGGTCAAGAAGCTCTGGCAGCATCCTAGACCATCTGGTTTCCTTAAGCAGTTGTGCCTGTAGATAAAGGCATGAAAGAAAGACAGTAGGGAAACGAAACTCTCCCAGCTATTTCATCAGAGCTACCCTGGCAGGATGGTGGGTGTGAAGGGTTAAATTTACCGCCATTCAATAGTGTAGTTTTCACTTTGGGATGAGATGTCTGCAACCTCACTGTCAGCCAGTGATTGGAGGAGGATTCAAACCAAGATGGGTATGATTGTAAGGAACTGCTTTTCAAGCTGGTGCCTACACATCCACACCCATCCTAGCACCTCCCGGAAAAACAGTTCCTCTAGAAGAACTGATAACAATCACTTTCCCCCCAGCCCCCAGCTGCTTGCTTTGTCCTTAGGCACAACAGTTGACCCACACCCTTTCCTCTTGGATCCCTCCCCATGGTTGTAGGATTTTCTTCAGTTTCACCTTTGCAGGCCCATTCTTCAGGGAGTTAGGGGCGGGGCAATCCCTGGGGGTTTTTCTCCACAACCGGCTCTTTGCTGGGTGATAGGACAGATTATCAGAGGAAGAGAAAGTCCCCAATAATCCTTGAGGGTGGTTCAGGGGTGACTGAAAAAGGCTGACAAGACTTGGGCCCCCAGTGGGAGAACAATTCGGCCTCAGAAATCAGTTTAGGGTGTTAGCCCCGATTAGAACAGAACGCTGCTGCTCTACACCATTAGCTGGTAAGAGGATGTGTAGAGAGGATGGTCAGAGGGGTGCCCCATTAATATTCTTGGCAGCCATCTCTCCGCCTCTCATGCTACTTAACAATCTGTGAATGAATGATTTTTGTGACTTTGGGTAGGCCGAGGGCAAAGTGCCAGGATTCCTCCACATCACAGCGCAGCCCTGCTTTAAGGGACTCCAGCTCTGGATAGAATTTATGGGCAACATTGAGGTTAACAGACAATGTAGCAAGATGCTGAGCAAGAGAGTGGATCTTCTATCTCTGGGTAGGGATGTTAAAGATAGCTCTGCTCCCAAAGAAAGGAGGGAAGGAAGGGCAGGGTGAGGGAAGGAAGGGAGGGAGAAAGGGAGGGAAGGAAGGAAGGAGGGAAAGAGGGAGGGAGGAGGAAGGGGAGGGAGGGAGGAAGAAAGAGAAGGAGGGAGAGAGGGAGGGAGGGAGGGGAAAAAGAAGAAAAAGAAGGCCAGGCTCGGTGCCTCATGCCTGTAATTATAACATTTTGGGAGGCCGAGACAGGCAGATCACCTGAGGTCAGCAGTTCCAGACCACTGGCCCAGAAACCCCGAGAAACCCCATCTCTACTATAAATACAAAAATTAGCCAGGCTTGGGTGCCTGTAGTCCCAACTACTCAGAAGGCTGAGGCAGGATAATTGCTTGAACCCAAGGGGCGGAGGTTGCAGTGAGCCAAGATTGTGCCATTGCACTCCAGCCTGAGCAACAGAGTGAGGGTTCATTTAAAAAAAAAAAAAAAAGGCTGGGCATGGTGGCTTACGCCTGCAATCCCAGCACTTTGGGAGGCTGAGGCATGCGGATCACCTGAGGTCAGGAGTTCAAGACCAGCCTGGCCAACATGGTGAAATCCTGTCTCTACTGAAAATACAAAAATTAGCTGGGCATAGTGACAGGTGCCTGTACTCCCAACTACTTGGGAAGCTGAGGCAGGAGAATCACTTGAACCTGGGAAGCGGAGGTTGCAGTGAGCCGAGATCGCGCCACTGTACCCCAGCCTGGGTGGCAGAGTAAGACTCGATCTCAAAAAGAAAAAGAAAGAAATCCAAAGTTATAAACCATATAGAGGAGAAAATATGTCAGAATCCAGGGAACCATAATTATATAGGTCTTTTTCAAAATCAAGTCACTAGATTTTTCTGCAGGAAACAAATTCAGAGAGGAGAGCAAGCAAATTAAATTTCCTTCCTGCTTTCTTCTGAAAGGACCTTAATCTCACCATGGCAGAAGATAAACAGAATTTGCTTTCAACAAACACTGATTAGAGAAATTCCATTTTTTTCAAACAAAGGCCTGTGGACTGGCTTGAACTGAGCATCTTGGACATGTACCCCACCTCCTGCATCCCCTCTCCCCATCTCATCTGCCTTGGATGTCTGCCTTTCCCTGTTACCAGCAATTACTTATAAATGGCCACTAATATTGAGGTGCCAGGTTACCCAGTTTTAACCAAAGAAAATTTGGGCAGAAGGCAAGGCCTATTGCAAACACATTTGCTTTTATTTGCGGTCATTGCACAGATGGAGTTTCAGATTACTGTTTCCTGCCTTCCCTTGAAAGCAGCTTTGTCTTTTTCCTGGACTGAAGCATTGCATTTATTGTAATCACCAAGGGTTTAAGGCGACCCTTTGTAAGGTGACATCCACTTTTATGGCCGACATCATGAAAACATTGCAGGCTAGAATTCTCCACCTATATCCAGCCATTTGTTGTTGCTTTATAGTCATATAGAGACATGAAATATTGCTTATTTGATATATTGGTTTGCTCGGTATGCCATAACAAAGCAGCACCAACTGGATGGCTTTAACAACAGAAATTTATTATCTCACAGTTCTGGAAGCTGGAGAGTCCCAGATCCATGTGTCAGTAGAGGTGGTTCTTTTTGAGGGTTTTCTCTTTGACTTGCTGCTGGCTGTCTTTTCCTGTGTCCTCACATGGTCATTCCTCTGTAACTGTCCAAATTTCCTCCTCTTAAGGATATCAGTCATATTGGATTATACCTCACCCCAGTGATCTCATTTTATCTTAATTACCTCTTTAAAGGTTCTGTTTCCGAATAAGGTCACATGCTAAGATACAAGGGATTAGAATTTTAACATATGAGGTTTTAAGGAATATTGCTCAGTCCACACATTTGGGAAAAATTTTTTACTATTTTTTTGACTTGAGCCCTTCCAAAGAACATCTGAGAGTGCTGGAAAAAACCCTCATGTGACCGCTTCTGTATATGCCTGCTGAGGATTCTTCGGTCTGTTCAATGGGAAAATGCTATCTTAAGTATTATAGTATGGAATATTCTGTCTGTGGTAAACAATGGGATGCATTTTATCATCTAATGCTTATCGAATGACATCATAAGGCTTCAGAAATGAACACACGGAAGTGAGGAATAAAAAATAAAAGATCCCCTATGCACTTAAGACTTACGTTAATAGAAATGGGAGAAGACCATTTAATGGGTTTCTTAGGCTTAGAAGTTGCCACTTATGAGTCTGAATCAAGTGTTTGTCTTCAAGCAGCACATTCTTCCATGACAGGGATGTTTATTTTTTTTTCTTTGTCCTTCATGAGACTGTTCTATTTAGGTTTAGAAGACCTTAGAGACAAATGCTGTGAGTTAGAGTCATATAAGGTAGCATTATGATTATTCATTTCGGCATGTGAATTTCATGTTTTACCAATTTTATGAAGTAAGAAATTCCTAATTTTATTGAAGAAGAGACATCTGATTCACCCCTGCACATACTAATAGAGGATCAATTCCTTAGTCCATGGTCTAGGAAATCAGTAACTCAAAATAGTTTTGCCTCCATGACTGAGCCAGTGTTCCCTGGCATATCATTATTAGCCTTCTCTTCTCACTCTGCCTGGTTTCGCTTCCCCCAGCCAAGCTCATGACTCCTACATGTAATTCTCTAGCTGCTATCTCTCTTCCGAGCTTAGACTCTAGAGATTCCAGAATATGACACTTTTCTACTTAATTTTCTCACAGGTAACTTGAACTCAACATGACCCAGATAGAAACCATTGTCTTACTCCAAAATTTCCTCCTCCTCTGCCTGCATAGTGCCTATTTGATCACATCACCCCACCACGCATCTAGCTGCCCTGTCCAGAAATCTTGCAGTTATTTATTCTCCCCTTCCTCTTCTCCCTCCCATTCAATTTTCCAATTCTTGTGATTCTGCCTCGCTTTCCTCATTGCTGCTCTCCTAGACTCTGGCCTCAGCAGTTCTGCACTGGGGTACTAAAAAATTAACCAGTGCAGGATAGTATCAACGTTAGTAGTCCATTTTCTGTTGCCTATAACAGAATTCCTGAAACTGGGTGATTTATTTAAAAAAAAAAAAAAAGGAACTTATTTCTTCTTACAGTTTTGGAGGCTGAGCTGTCCCAGGTTAAAGGGTAGCATCTGATGAGGGTTTTCTTGCTGGTGGGGACTACCTGCATTGTCTGGAGGTGGTGCAGGGCATCCCATGGTAAGTGGGCTAAGCATGCTAACTCAGGTCTCTCTTTCTCCTCTTTCTTTATTTTTATTTATATATCTGTATGTACATTTTGAGACAGAGCCTCGCTCTGTCATCCAGGCCGAAGTGCAGTGGTGTGATCTCAGCTTACTGCAACCTCACCTCCCTGGTTCAAGCAATTTCCCTGCCTCAGCCTCCCAAGTAGCTGGGATTGCAGGCTCCTGCCACCACACCTGGTTAATTGTTTTGCATTTTTAGTAGAGACACAGTTTTATCATGTTGGTCAGGCTGGTCTCTAACTCCTGATCTCATGACCTGCTCACCTCAGCCTCCCAAAGTGTTGAGATCACAGGCATGAGCCACCGCACCTGGCCCTCCTCTTTAAAAAAAAAAACATTTTTTTTTTTTGACAGGATCTCATCTTGTCACCCAGGCTGGAATGCAGTGGCACAAACACAGCTCACTGCAGCCTCCACCTCCCAGGCTCAAGCAATTCTGCCTTAGCCTCTACAAGGGTTGAAATTACAGGCGTAAGCCACTGCACCTAGCCTGATGGGCTATATCTTAAGGCTGAAACAGGAAAATATCCTGTAACAAATGTACTTTATCTCTAGAACTTGGTCTCTTGGCAGCAGCGAAATCTGCCCAGACAGCAGAACTATGCAGTGCTCATCAGAGCTTGCCGGTTAATTTGCCGTAAGAGGGTTATGCAGGAAGAGTACACGTGCAACTGGAGAAGTCCGTGATTTTGAGATGCTCTGGAAATGAGGAGGCCTCTTGTCTTCAGCAGAAACCACAGTTAGGAATGGTGAGGATGATAAGAAAGAATGGAGTGAGGTAAGCAGGCCTGGAGTCAGAGCAGAGACCATCCTTGTTGTCCAAGTATTGTCCCACAGCCCTCTTTACATGTAAACCTCAGGCCCAATGTAAAGCTGCTAGTCATGTGTTTCTTAGCTTGTGTTTAAGAAAATTTATTTTAAGATAGGGATGGCAAAGAGGGTGAGTGAGGATGAGGCCAAGGCAACCTTTTCACCTTCTTTGTGAATCTGCCTTACTCTGCTACTCACTCACTCTGGCTAAAAGGACAGCATTGGCTCTAAGAACGTAAATGGGCAATCCACAGGCTGAGAAGGAGCTAGGCTGTGGTGACTTCCCTAGGCTGCTTTCAAAGGACAGGAAGACTGAAAGACAGCTGAAAGGATGATTTTAAGAAGGGTGGACTCAGCTACTCAGGAGGCTGAGACAGGGGGATCACTTTAGCCCAGGAGTTTGAGGTTGCAGTGAGCCGTGGTCACGCCACTGCACTCCAGCCTAGGCAGCAGAGCAAGACCCTGTCTCAAACAACAACAGCAAAAACAAAGGTGCACTCACGGATGAATCTGCTTTTATAAAAAAAAATAGCAGATTTAGGAAACGGAAGAATTCTCTGTTCTTCTGAGATTTCCAAGATTACCATTTACATTTCAGGACCCCTCCCCTGTCATTTACTTAGTTTCATCCTCAAATTATCCCAGTGTAATTATTATTATTTTTTCTTCTGGGATCTCTAATTGCACAAGCGTGATTCTTGATGTGGGCTGCCTGCACTCTCACAGGTTGGAAATCAACTTTGTTAATGTGTGGGATATAAACTAGGGAGTCCTTTTCCTCTTAAAATCTGCTACCTAAAAGTGAAATGAAACCCAGTCTTTTTCTTTGATCCAAGGAAATATGACTCATTCTGAAAGCATTTCTCTTTACTTTCCTGGAAGGTTTTCCTGAACTCTTTCAACCTAAAAAGTTTCTTTGCTAGTTATAGTTGAAACGTTTCGTTGGCCTCTTTCATACCTTCCTGGAAAAAGGTATAAAGCCTGTGTGAGGGTATACTCTCCTTGGGAACTGCGGCTCCCAAGGCCTAGAAGCATCTGCAATCAGAGTATCTGATTCCATATCTGGCTTCCTGGCTATTAAGCCATGTGTCCTTAGGCAAGCCATTTAATTTCATCTGTGAAATGTGCACAATAATATACACTGTCTGCTTAATATCAGTTGCCATGATGACCAGATGAGATATGTATGAGAAAGTGCTCTTTTAAAATGACACAGTGCATGGAATGGTTGTCTGGGTGAGTGATGGGATTATACGCCATCTTTATTTTCATCTTTATGTTATCCATAATTGATAAGTAAAAAACATTTAATTTTTATTAAAATATTATATATTTTCAAAAGAAATCATGCAGTGCTGAACAAATAGAAGTTACTAAAAGTCTTCTTTTGACATTAAGCTCTAATTTTATAAATTTTTCTTTGCTAACTGTATGTCTCAAACTGATGGTGTCAGGGTGTTTTTGAGGGATCTGAATGTGTAGAAGATAATTAGGCTGTATATTTGTACATTAAGAAATAGGCCAGACGCAGTGGCTCAACACCTTTAATCCCAGCACTTTGGGAGGCTGAGGTGGGCAGATCACTTGAGGTCAGGAGTTCGAGACCAGCCTGGCCAACATGGTGAAACCCAATCTCTACTAAAAATACAAAAAATTAGCTGGGCGCACAGTGGTGCGCACCTGTAACCTCAGCTATTTGGGAGGCTGAGGCAGGAGAATCACTTAAACCTGGGAGACAGAGGTTGCAGTGGGCCAAGATCATGCCACTGAACACCAGCTTGGGTGACACAGCAAGACACTGTCTCACACACACACACACAAAGAAATGTAGAAATAGGACTTTCCATGAGTTGGTCAATTTAAATACAACAAATGTCTTTGCCCAGGGCTAGTAGAGTCCTGCTACTAAGAAGGGAGACTTCTGGTTTCTCCACTGAATGCACTGAGCATGCTGCCTCATCTCTCTCCTCTGGCCTGTCAGAATTCAGCTTCCCCCAGTGCTGGGCCAGCTCTGGCAATCGTTCACCTGACAGCTCATCAGTAGAAGCTGTAGGTGTTCAGCAAAGACTCAAGGGTATCTCCATGCAGATTTCCAGGATGCTTCTTCTGCACAGCTTTCTCCTGTCTGATGCCCTGCCCCACATGCTCTCCAAATTTCAATCTCAGTCTCTTCGGCAGTGAGCCCCCCAGTGCTCTGCCTGGGTTCCAGAAAGTGTCTCCAGGCAGAAGCCAGGGCAAGTGTAGGACTCACCTTACTTATTAATGTTCCCTCAGGGACCACAGTCCCTTGTTGCCTACTATCCAATGTCTGAAACAGCCTGGAGGAGACAATTTAAAGAATATAAAAAGCCCTGCTTGTCATCAAAGCATCCTCTTACCACTCCACTGCCATAAGATCACCTTCTGCCTTAAAATTCCCACTTCTGGGCTTAACTTTACAAATCTTTTTCCAATACCTGTTATGTGATATTTACTGTGCTGGATGCTGAGGATGATTTGTTGATGAGTAAAGGACACCCTCTGCCACTAAGCAGCTTAAAACTGGTGGAGGAAATGAGGCATGTATAAAAACAGTGATTCAACTCCCTATAACCACCTATGTCCCCAAGAGCACTGGTTTGCAAGATGGACTGACACTAGAAGCAGAGTGTTTGCAATCCTCCTCTGGCAGGTGCAGGCACTGACCTGGCCAGTGGGTACCACAGGCCAGACATTGAGCAGGGAGCTTCTTCCCTGAGGCAAGGAAGCCTTGCAAAAGTGGGGACGTGAGTGGGGTGCTGATATGGTTTGGCTCTGTGTCCCTACCCAAATCTCATGTCAAATTGTAATCCCCATCCCCATGTGTCAGGGGAGGGACCTAGTGAGAGGTGATTGGATCATGGGGGTGGATTTCCCCCATGCTGTTCTTGTGATAGTGAGTTCTCACAAGAACTGATGGTTTAAAAATGTGGCACTTTCCCCCGCCTCCTCTCTCTCTCCTGCTGCCATGAAAGACATGCCTTGCTTCCCCTTTTGATTGTAAGGTTCCTGAGGCCTCCCCAACCACGTGGAACTGTGAGTCAATTAAGCCTCTTTTCTTTATAAATTCCCCTGTCTCATGTAGTTCTTAGCAGTGGGAAAACAGACTAATACAGGTGCAAAGTAAGGACAGCCAAGATAGGCAGAAGTGGTGTGGAAGCTGATGTATGAACCAGCTAAAGAGATCGGTGTGTGGGATGCAAAAAAAAAAAAAAAAAAAAAAGGAGAAAACAGACTGGGGACTCAGGCAATTGTCTAGAACTTCTGCTCCTCTTCTGACCTGTTTTTTAACCTGGCTGGCTAGCTGGTGGATGATGGCTGCACTATGGGAACCAGAACCTGACTAGATACTGAAGGGATAAAGGAAGTTGGCTGAGGATGTAAAAGATGAGGAGGGAGCTGGCACCTAAAGGAGCTGGAGATGAGGCCCCTTGCAAGAAGGGTGGGTGTATGATAGAGGCAAATGGCCTGAGGACCATGATGAATGACAGGGGACTTTACCCAAAGGGCAGGCTCCAAGAATGAGGGAACTGCTGAGAGATGGTTCTTGACTTCACAATCTTGTCTGGAGCTCATCGTGGGAGGGGTGAGGGGTAGTGACTACTTTCTTGATTTCTGGGTTTACCTGGTTTTCTTGATTTCATAGATTTGCCTGCCACTGGACTTCTGATTGGCAATTCCCCCATTGCCTCTAAATTAACATGTATCCCGCTGACTTCTTCACTGTCTTTTTGAAGACTGTTTCTCCTGTTATGTTCCTTCTCTTTAGGAAAATTAGCACATTCACCTTGCTGCTTGACACAGAACCTGGGCTTACCTTTGACTTCTTCTCTCTTACCCTGTAATCAGTCACTGTTGGTTCCCCATCCTTAATATCTGTCCATCTGACCTCTCCTCTTCATCGCACTCAATAAAAAACTCCACGATAAAGGGGCTTTGTCTGTCTTGTGCTCCGAAATACCTCCCATATCTAGCATAGTGCCCTGCCATGTCATAGGTGTGCAAGCAATAGTTGCTGCATGAATAAATGAATGAATTGATCCTCACTGCTACTACTTTGGTGTAGGCCCTCATCTTTTCAGACGAACTGCTGGGATAGTCTCACTGAATTCAGTGACAGCAAGCCACAAACCCTTCAACCCACTGACCACAACTCCACCAAAAGGATCTGCTGTGGCCTAAATCTTTGTCTCCCCAAAATTCAGGTTAAAATTTAATCCCCAATGTGACAGTATTCAGTAGGACCCTTAGGATGTGATTAGATCATGAGGGATTTGTCCTCCTGCGTGGGATTAGTGGCCCTATAAAAGAAGCTTGAGAGAGAACTTTCACCCTTCTGCCATGTGAGGACAGTGAGAAGACACCATCTGTGAGGAAAAGGCCTTCACCAGACACCAGATCTTCTGGTCTCCTGATGTTAGACTTCCTAGCCTTAGACTGTGAAAAATAGATTTCTGTTGTTTATAAAGTATACAGTCTAAGGTATCTTGTCATTGAAGCCTGAACAGACTAAGAGTGTTTCTAAAATACACTCAATTCTCATTATTTACAGTGGTTCTGTTTTATAAAGTTGCTGTGAACACTGAATTAATGAATATGAAACCATTGCTCCTAAATGAAAATATAGGATAAGGTTCCTATGAGCCTCTGCTCACAGCATTTTTGTCAGTCCATCAAGGCATAACCTTGTTTCATGTGTGTTTCTGTTTAAAGATGCCTTATTTAATGTACATTGCTGATTCATTAACATTGAACTCACGGCTAACAGCACAGTAACTCATGCCTGAATGAAGCTTCTCTAACACATGCATTTTCTCCATGAAGTGCATCCCAGCCTTCTTGCACTTTGGGACATTAGATATCATTTCAGCACTATGCTTGGGGCCATTTTCAACAGAGAAATCACCTATGAAAAGCACAAAAATGGGGAAAATATGGTATTAAATAGACTGCAAAAAGGACACTTGTTTACAATACAAGAGCTGAAACAAGAAGCAGAGGGTTGCCTTGTTCCACCTCAGCTGGGAATGTGTGCATCAGATGACTCAAAATTTTCATTACTCACATATCCACAAGTGACCCCAAAACTGTCACAATTATCGACCTTGAGGTTACAAATAAATGTTAGCAAGAAGGTAAATTTGTTGACTGGGCCTGGTGGCTCACACCTGTAATCCCAGAACTTTGGAAGGCTGAGGCAGGTGGATCACCTGAGGTCAAGAGTTCAAGTCCAGCCTGGCCAACACGGTGAAACCCCATCTGTACTAAAAATACAAAATTAGCTGGGCATAGTGATGCACACCTGTAATCCTAGCAACTTGGGAGGCTGAAGCAGGAGAATCACTTGAACCTGGGAGGTAGAGGTTGCAGTGAGCCAAGATGGCACCATTGCACTCCAGCCTGGGTGACAGAGCAAGACTCCATCTCAAGGAAAATAAAAAGAAGAAGGCAATTTTGCAGTACAGCATCTAGATACTGTGGATGGATTGTACAACTGGACCCCGAAATCCCCCTGCCTGAGCATTCAGTGCCTTGCCTTTGCAGCCAGGAAGCTGGGCATCATCTGCACCACTTTGATCACCGGACCAATATGTATATTTAACTTGTGAGGTTATATGCTGGTCTCCTGTGCATCTTAAGGGAAGGAACTTTTGGTTGGTTTGTGTCTCTACTACATAGCACAGTAGCTTGCACATATATGTTTAATAAATAATAAATAAAAATTAATAATAAGCAGATGAACCACTTAAGTGAAAAAATAAATTAAGAATGGTAGACCTCAAGGTCTCTAGAATACCAGACAGTGAGGCCATCACTTTAAAAGTTATTTTCAATTTATGGTAAATGTATCTGGAGAAAGTACACAAATCAATTTCACTAGTTAATTAAACTTTGGTACCAAGCTTTCCATCGGAAGAATAAAAAAGGTAGGAACCTATTTGCTGGACTGTATTGCTGTTTGCTGCATGGGATTTATTTTGAGTTCAGTTGGGTTCATCTGTAGAGTTGAATAAAGCCCCGTTCACTTTCACGCTGCTGCAGGAAACACTGATGACTTTGTGTAAATTCTGTCTGGTGCTCCTGATTCTATTTACAGTCCAGTTCCCCTTTGCTCTTCACGCAGTTTCCTGGCCAGTGTGCACTGAGAGCTTTTGGTCTTCTTCCACTTTCTGTTCAGTGAATTTCAACCCCATTATTCGATGCTCATTTAAATAGTGAGCAATGCCAAGTGTGGAAACTCCCCGATTTTTAGTCTCAGTTAAGCTGTTATCTGAACAGGGCTTGCAAACAGTGTCCTAACCAAAGTATTCTTGGGAACGCTGGCTGTGGTTAAGAAGGAGCTTTTGAACGAATTGTTTCCATCTGAATTTTGTCAACTGAATGAATTTTATTTTGTGTGACAGTCTCAGTGACCACTAGAGTCATTCTCTCAATTCATATTCATTCAGGATAAAAAAGGGAACATGAATAGATGGTCTCTGAGAATAATTCTCAAATCTCTATACACAACTAGTCATCAAGCATCATATACACCCTCTCCTCTCCGTCCTGACAGCCAGGCCCTTGATCTGGGGGCCAGCTTTAACTCCAGCATGGACTAAAACACCGGGGGGTGGTGTGCACCTGTAACCCTAGCTAACTGGGTGGCTGAGGTAGGAGAATTGCTTGAATCTGGGAGGCGGAGGTTGCAGTGAACTGAGACTGCACCACTGCATTCCAGCCTGGGTGACAGAGCAAGACTTTGCCTCAAAAAAAAAAAAAAGTTTTTTTCATAAACTTAGTGTAGCCTAAGTGCCTGGTGTCTATAAAGTCCACAGCAATGTACGGTGGTGTCCTCGGCCCTCACATTCACTCACCACTCACTCACTGACTTGCCCAGAGTAACTTCCAGTTCTGCAAGCTCCACTCATAGTGCTTGACTCGTGAACCATTTTTTATCTTTCACACTATGTTCTTACTCTATCTTTTCTATGGTTAGATATATTTAGATACACAAACACTTGCCATTGTGTTACAATTGCCTACAGTATGCAGGACAGCAACTTGCTGTACAGGTTTGTAGCCTAGGAACCAGAGTCTGTATGATGTAGCCTGGGTGTATAGTAGGCTACACCACCTAGGATTGTGTAAGTACACTCTATATTTGTACAATGATGCAATCACCTAATGATGCATTGCTCAGAAAGTGTCCCTGTCCTTAAGTGACACATGACTGTAGTACCAAAGGGTATTAGGTAAAGGGTTAGAAACCCCCCTTCCCTACACTCTAGAAGTTAACAACCACTGTGCTTAAACAAGGACATATTTGTTTATCCTTTTTCTATTTTAACACTTATGGGTATAGACTGTTATTCTCTTGTGCATCTTATGTGGAAAGCGGTTAAATAAAACTGAAGTTGGATTTAAGTTCAATAGTATGCAGAAGTGTGATGTGTCGCTCCAAACTTTCATTCAATTTTATGCTTCAAAAGAATTAGGGTAACCGTCAAGTGGAAGAAGCAGGCCACCGCTATTGAGAATGTGTCAGCACATCTGAAATTTTTCACTTACATATGGGCACGACCTTTGAAGACAAATACTGACAAACTGTATGTGTGTGGAGGAAAGTGATAAAGGAGGCAAGATATTGAAAACTATTTCTTGACAGAAAACTAGATGTTGGAGGACTTAAGGATGTTTGAACTGTAGAGGGGACATCTCAGAGGAATTCTCTAGGGAAAAGTAGCCATTGGAATGAGCTCAGGGACAAGTGCTCACCCAGGGTTCTGTCGGTTATGTGGTGTGTGTGTATATATATATATGTATATTGATATATACATATATGTATACATATACATATATTGATACAGTTTCACTTTGTCGCCCAGGATGGAGTGCAGTGGCACAATCTCAGCTCACTGCAACCTTTGCCTCCTGGGTTCAAGCAATTCTTGTTCCTCAGCCTCCTAAGTAGCTGGGATTACAGGTGCCCACCACCACTCCTGGCTGATTTTTTGTATTTTAGTAGAGACTGGGTTTCACCATGTTGCCCAGGCTGGTCTCAAACTCCTGAGCTCAGGCAATCCACCTGTCTCGGCCTCCCAAAGTGCTAGGATTACAGGCATGAGCCACCACACCCAGCCTATGTGGCACATTTTGACTAAGTAAGGACTTTTGTGGAGATGAAGAGAGATAACGCATGTAAAAGTGCTTTTAAAATTGGAAGCCACCACAGGGAAAAACGATTCCTAAAAATAAAGAAGGCCTGACATATTAATGGCAGGCTTCACTGAGTGTGACCCTCCCAATCGTTTCCGATGTTTAAGCAGAGTACCCCATTGACAAAAGTTATTACTCTGTTCCTAGAAGTATTTCATTTGTTGCCTCAGAGTCACCTATTTGTATCTTTAAGCCTGGCTTATTGCCTGACGCAAAGTAGATTAAAGTGGAAAGAAGGAGGCCGTTGCAATGTCTCATGCCTGTAATCCCAGCACTTTGGGAGGCCAAGGCAGGAAGATTGCTGAGCCCAGAAGTTCAAAGCTGTGGTGAGCTATGATTGCAACCCTGAACTCCAGTTTGGGCAACAGAGCAAGATTCTGTCTCTA
>CAUYLG010039377.1:0-70780 GCA_963573385.1 Cacajao melanocephalus | reverse complement strand
TCTTGCTGATGAGGAGCTGCGATCCCCTGTAGGAGGAGAGGCATTCTGATTTCGGGTGTTCTCAGCCTTTTTGCACTGATTTCTTCCCATTTTTGTGGATTTATCCACCTGTCGTCTTTGTAATTGCCGACTTTCAGATTGGGTCTCTGAGTGGACATCTGGCTTGTTGGTGATGAATTTTTTTTCAGTTTCTTAGTTTTCCTTCAGTGGATGCCCCTTCCCCACAGAACTGGGCCTTCCTGGGTTCAGCTATGCTTGCTGTGAAACTCTCAGTCCTCAGCGCTTCCAATTGCTGTTCTCCTTGTTGGGATGGGACCAGCCAAGCCCGACCAAAAGGGCACTCAGTCCTGTATACTCCACACCAAGAAGTGCCTCTCCAGGGTGCCGGCAAAACAGCCGCGCCGGCCAAAACAGTCACTCTGGTGACCGTGGGGCTCCTCCGCCGGGAATCTCCCAGTTTGTGGGCAACAAAAATTCGACTGAAATTGTGGCGTCCACTTGCTTTCTGCGCTTTCACTGGGAGCTACAATCCTGAGCTGCTGCTAATCGGCCATCTTGGATCTCTCTCCAATTTTATTTTTCATAAGGTAAAAGGTGCTGGAATACAATTTTGATTCATATCTATCAATAAATTTGCATCTCCATTGTAACTTTTTTATTTTGGAATCTTTTAAACTGAAAATGACACAAAGTAGAATAACAAAGAAGAAACCAAGAATCTCACATAATACTACTATTTTAAAAGTCATATGCTTCTAAAATGCTTTCCCACCTGTTGAGGTAGTTCTATTGACAGTGTGATGCTTATCCTTACACACTATTTTCTGTGCATATCCAGGCACACACACAGGCATATGCATGAGCACTCTTGCAGAATTCAGCATTTTCACAAAAGTGAGATCATATTTTAATTGCATAACAATAGAATTAGATTATATTGTTTTGCCACTTAAGTTTTTAAAATATACTGTTGGCATTTGTTTCAAGACAGTTTATTGAAATCTGTCTTTTTGTTTTAATAACGCAGGATTAAGATGATCCATAATACTTGTTTAGAATTCTGATTAGCATTTTATACTCATTTTGTACTTTTTCCCTCAGATAATTCTATGAGGTAAACACTACTGTAATTTACATTTTAGAGATAAGGCCAGTTAGGTCTAGGGATTAAGAAGTTTACCCATGGCCTGGCACACTCACTGGTGATAGCACTTGATCACTTGATCTCATGTGCTTATGTCTTATCAAGCAACAGTGCAGAAAGACCTAAGTCAAAACAGACAGAAACTGTAAATGATGAGAAAAAAATACAAGAGGCACACATTATATATATATATATATATATATAACTTATTTATTTATTTTTGCAACAAGTCTCATTCTGTTACCCAGGATGGAGTGCAGTGGTGCGATCTTGGCTCACTGCAACCTCTACCTCCCAGGTCCAAGTGATTCTCCTGCGTCAGCCTCCTGAGTAACTGGGATTACAGGCATGCGCCACCAAGCCAGGTGAATTTTTTGTATTTTTGGTCGAGACTATGTTTTGCCACGTTGGCCAGCCTGGTCTCAAACTCCTGAACTTAGATGATGTGCTCACCTCAACCTCCCAGAGTTCTGGGATTACAGGGTTGAGCAACCATGCCTGGCTACGTACAATTTTTCAATAGGAAATACTTTCTTCAACAAAGGAGGGGAATTAGAAGCTAGAAGGAAAAAAATGACAGATTTATATTTGATAAAGAGTTATCTTTCTTTTCATGATCAAAACTGGGCTTTTGCCACATATGTGGTCTCACCAAGAAGAAGAAAAGCATTTAGGAAAAGTGTTTTTGTATACAAAAAATAATCCAGAGTTTGCACATTTCTGCACATTGTCCCATCAGACAAACACTAGTGATGTGGCCGTATCTATCTAAAAGGGAAACTGGGATATGTAATTTCTACAAGAGCAGCCATGCATCCAGGTGAAATATGGAAGTGTGGTGAGAGGAAATAAGAGCCTCAATTACTGAAAAGAAAGAGAAAATGAATACTGGGGGAGACAGTAGTTTTAGCCATGGTTGAAGCCTTTAGGCACCCATGTAAGCACGCACAACATTATATAAAATAATTAAATAAATATATATATGTATTGAGAGAGAGAGAGAGAGAGAGAGAGAGAGAGAACACTCATCCATTCTCTGTCACAAATACTCCAAGTTTCATCAAATGCCACATCCAGTGCACAGTTCAGGATATCTGGAAAATGCAGTCAGATTTAGATAATAATCTATTACTATACACACTAATAAATTTGCTAGGTGTTCTAAAGACCACTACCCCATATAGATACACAATAGTAGAGCGAGAAAGTTGTAATAAAATAATGTGCTTTGGAAAACAGAAGAAGGAAATGCACAGTGGTCATTGGTCCATAATATGACCTGTGGCACATGAATTGAGAAACCGCCAAAGCAATATAGAAAATTCTCTAATTAAACCTTGATTCTGCTCTTTAGAGAGTAACTCCTTTGTCCATTCATATGCATGGGTCACTGTTCTCTGTGGCCACTCTTGAAGTTGAAATTTGAGTGGATTTCTTCCAGACCTTTCTATGTGTCAGTAACTGTGCTCAAAGTTCTTTTCTTAGAACTTTGTTAAACCTGACTCACTGGATTTTTTTGCCCTGTCCATATCACCATCCTGATTGTAATGGTGGATACCCTGGCATCATCTGAAACAAGTATGATTGGGAAGGCAGCACCCCACTTTAAGCTGATTTTGCCACAGGTCTTGCTTTATTGTTCTGGCTGGGGAGTTTAAATTGGAGGCCTCTGACAAAGGCTCTGAAAGGGAATTTCATCTCCTGCTATTAAGGATACAGTGTCCATTTTTAAAATTACATTTTAGGTTTTGGGGTACATGTGAAGAACATGCAAGATTGTTGCATAGGTACACACTTGGCAGTGTGATTTGCTGCCTTCCTCCCCTTCACCTATATCTGGCATTTCTCCCCATGCTCTCTCTCCCCAACTCCCCACCCCCTGCTGTCCCTCCCCTATTTCCCCCCAACAGACTCCAGTGTGTAGTGCTCCCCTCCCTGTGACAGTGTCCATTTTCATACTTTAAGATTTTTTTTTATCACAAGCAAACAATGTACCATTTAAGAGAAATCTATTCCCTTCTCTTTCTCCTTGCAAAGTGATCAGTTCTTACCTCAGATCAGCTCTCTGTGTATTCCTGGCTGAAATCAGCAAGGTGCTGTGAACAAACATTAGTATGCTTGCCCTTTTCAGCCACCTCTTGAAACATCTCTCTATAGATAGGTGGTTTCACCCATACAAAGGGGAAAATGGGTAGCAGGGGAAAATAGCAGTCACTGTTATCGATGTATTTCTCCATTTTGCATTTCTATATTATCTACATTTTATGACTTTCTCTTCTGTTTTTAATTAGAAAATTATTTGATAAAAATTGGCAGTTTATGACTTGAATTCTACCTCCTTCCCAAAAAAAGTCACTCTCTCCAGCACTGCTTGGTCATGCTATCTGATGACGTTTCTGCCCATTAAAAGGATTCTTTTGATATCCTAGACTAATATCCCTTCTTTCAGTGTTCTTGCTCAGCTCATCCTATCTCGGCAACCATTTCTAGGATCGTACCCTAGATCATATCATTACCAGTAAGTGTGACCCCTCTGTCATTTCCATTCCTGGTGTCTCCTTCTCTGACCACCACTTTCTGTCTTTGTAATTCACTCCCTCTAGTGAAGAACTTCGACTATCGTTTGACCATATGACACTGACACTTCACTGTTCCATGAAATCTTCACTGGCATTTACACCCATGGGTCTTGTCTTCCCTTCTTGGTCTGCTTGAATGTCATGGCACATTATTAATAATCTGTGTCTTCAGTTCACCCTCAGTGACTTGAATCTCTCCATTAGTTGGACTTGTTTGTCAGAAGCCAGCCTTAAGTCTCACTCTCTGTCTTCTTGGTATAAAATTCCATGCATTTGAAATGTAGCTAAAAGAAACAAAATAAACAGGGAAAATCCAACCTGCAACCTCTAAAGTCCAAACTCCTCCTTAATCATCATTTCCACTTCTTTTGCTAAAAAAATAACTATAGGAAGAAAAACAGAACTTTTATAAACTTCTGCCAACGGATCTACACACCCACCTGCGTTTATACCAATATGTTCTGCTGTCACTCCTGTCATTTCAGATGGAAAACTTCAGTGGCAATATGACTGAGAAAGGGCATAGACAAGGTGGTATACTGAGTTAGTATGATTACTCAAATTCTTACTGTCTGTGAATCACATTTTAAGGATATATATGTATGCTTTTAGAATTTGTGAAAAAGCCTCTAAACCGTTTGGCAGATCAAACAGTACTGTTCAACAGAATTTTTTTTAAATAATGGAAATGTCTGTGTATGCACTATCCCATGCTATAGCTAGTAGCCATAAATGTTATTGAGCTAGTAAGATGTAACTAGTATGATGGAGGGATTGAAATTTTATCTGTATTCACTTGTAATTTATTTAAATTTAAACAACCACACGTGACTGGTGGCTACTGTATTGGATAGCATAGTTTTAGAAGGTGAGAAGGGTAATAAATTGTCAAAGTCAAAAAAAAGTTGCAAATTTAAATTTTATTTGAGAATCACATAATTGCAATTCAGGGCAAACACACATGCTGGAGTGGTCTTTGGTTTGTCTGAAGAATAATAGAATGTTGGGGCCTTACTTTAAAAAGAAATGTTCTATATTATTTTGAAAGAAAGGTCACAGGTACTGCAGAAGCTTTTGGGAGCTGGCCATCTCTGGTGAGTAAAGGTGGTCGATAAAACTAGTTTCAGAATCATGGCAAGTTGTTCAGCCACTGCTAGCTAAAATTTGTCTCAGGGTTAAAACAAGCTGTTTTAGCAGATGTGTTTGTGGCAGTTTAATTCTTGGAGGTGGTGTTAATGTGCCCTGAATGCTTTTTTCCCCTTGGCCCCTTGACTCTGAAGTTGTTACAGGACCAAAAGTTTCATATGCCTACTACACAGTGCCATACCAATACACCAAGACAAGAGGATTTTCAGCAAAGAAAGAGTTTAATGATCACAGGACAGCCAAGCAACGAGGACAGGAGGCCCTCAAATTCATCTCCCTGAGGAGCTATGTGCTAGAGTTTTTAAGGAGTTTGTGGAGGCCAAGGGGATATTAGGATCATTGACTGGTTGGAGTAAGGGGGATTGAAATAATCAGAATGTGGAAACAGCTTTCCTTGGTAAGTCAGCACTTCTTGGGGTCTTAAAGAGTAGCTAGCATCAGTGGAGGTCTTTCAGACCAGCTGATGTCAGTAGTTTCACCACCATGAAGAACTTTAAAGAATATCTCAAATGGAAATGTCAATACCTTACAATGCTTAAGTTGTAGTTTATGGAGCACTTCAGGGGAGTTGTAGTCTTGTAACAGTATTTACGGGGTTTTGGGGCAGTGGGCAAACAGCTATGAGGAAGTGGGTCAGAACGTAAGCGGACCTAATGATTCATGCTGAGTGGTGCTGTAAGCTTGTTTTATTTTCAGTTCTCCTCCTTCTTTCCTTTTTGATTGATTTTATAAAATTTATCAGGATGGTTTTATTTTAGTTGGATGTGTCAAGAGTTACCCAGTTATGTAATCAACTTTTACAAGGTGGAATGCTGAAGAGTTAGAAAACATGAAAACCAATTAGAAAGTTGTTAGCTTACGTGAAAGAACACCAGTTTGAATAACAGCCCGCAATCCCTTAGCTGTAATTCCAAAACCAGGAATCTCTGAAAAATGAAAATATTTTTGTATTCTTGGTGGTAAAACATGGAATTACCTGAAATTATTTGGTGGTAGTTTCTCCACTGAACTATCATGAAGTTATTTAACCCTATTTTTTTCTACTTAGTATAAATATTCACACTTCTAGCTGCAGAAATATTTTTAGGAACAGGTTGTTCCTTGGAGGTTATATAGTATCTGGTAGATGAAACATATTGCCTTTCAAGATCTGATTTTTTTTAAATTCTGAAATTTGATATCTGACCCTTAAGAATTATGGATATATTAGAAACCTGTAGTAAGTAGTGAGAATGGCAATGGGGAAATAAGAGAGAGGGGGCATCTGATTGTATGATCCACAAACTTTGGCTATTATAGTGTTTTGGGAAATGAGGGGCAATTAGTATGAAGGAATATTTTCAGCATTTTAATTCAGGCTAAGTATTAGTGGTTAGTATTAAAAATATCCTAAAAGGCAAGATTGATTTGGACCTGAGAGGAGAAGTCTAGGTATATAATCAGTTTTATTTTGCAGGTTGAGTTTTAGCACTTTGTGATTCATGTAAATAAAGATTATTATCCAGCTGAACGTTCTATCTTATCTCTTTCCTTGTATTTTCCATTCGTAGAAATTAAATAGCTTTTATTAATGAAGAGTACTGAATTTACTTTTTATCTAACAAAGGCTTTCGTGATAATTATATATTAATTTATTTATCTTAAAAAATGGTTATTTTCTCTGGTCCAGTACTCCCTTTTTATAATAAATATTTTGCAACATTTCCTACACTATTTTGAAATGAAATTCAGGTAAATATAACTATCTATACACAGAAAATTTAAAAAAATAATTAATATTCTAATTCTATGAAAGAGAAACAGAAGGGAAATAATTAAAAAAGCATGTTTTTTAAATATGTAAACACTCAGGCATGAATACAGAAGACAGTGGACAAAAGAGACACTTTTATCAATGATAAGGTGCTAGCTTTTGACTGATATGAAACATACATAGGAATCAAATATCTTAAATTTTTTCGTGACTCACATACAGTGCTAAACATAATAAAGTAAATTTTCTGTTAATTTATGCAGCAGTTGCATCCCTAGATAATTTAGTGTACAGTGGAACAGTACATACATACTTTGTGCTTACGTGTAAATCACCACCATTGAGGGTATTATATATACTTTTTGTTGAGAGGGCTCATGGACACTGTAAAACTTTTACCAACGTAGAAAAAGGACACATGCAAATACAAAAATGACTACCTGAAACTTAGGAGTCTTTTGCTTCCTTCCAGTTTTCCCTGATGAGTACAGTTTTTATGGCACAATCTTCCCACAGCCATTGCCCTCCAAACTCAGATGCACACATTTATTGAAGAAAAGGGAAGAGACCTATTTTTTTTTTTACTTTTTCAACTATCAAAGGAAAATAAAATGACATGTTTTCAAAGTATCACACATGCATCACATTTTCTCATGTTCCCCTACTGAAAGAAATATGGTTTGTGCACTATAGTAAGGAAAAGTTAATAATTCCATGCTACATTGCATATATGGTAATCATACCTTCCAAATTTTCTGTTATAGTTTGAAATTTTAAAAATTCTATCTATGTCATAATAAATGTACATATTTTTCTCAGATCATCTGTTCTAATTTTTGATTTGAAATTTATGGGTTCCCTATGTATTGATGTCATATGATTCTACAGTAATAACATTCTGGGTTTAGCAGTTTTGTCACTCTGTTTTCACAGATTGGGCATACACAGTCAAAAATTATTTTGAGATATACTGAAATGGTGGTTTAAAGACACTGTTCTTTTGTAAATGTTCTGTACACTTCTCTGCATTCAAAATTGTATTTAGAATCTGCTTGCCTTTCCTGCAAAGCAATAAATAATCTGGTTATGTATTTTAAAAACCTTTTTTTTTTCTTTCTTTCTTTTTTTTTTTTTTTTTTTGAGACAGAGTCTCACTCCGTCACCAGGCGCCAGGCCAGAGTGCAGTGGCGCGACCTTGGCTCACTGCAACCTCCGCCTCCCGGGTTCAAGCAATTCTCCTGCCTCAGCCTCGCAAGTAGCTGGGACTACAGGCGCGCGCCACCATGCCCAGCTAATTTTTTTGTATTTTTAGTAGAGACAGGGTTTCACCATGTTGGCCAGGATGGTCTCGATCTCTTGACCTTGTGATCCGCCCGCCTTGGCCTCCCAAAGTGCTGGGTTTACAGGCGTGATTAAAAACATTTTAAGTAAATTATAACATATTGACAAGTGGGTGTGGGGAGATTATTAGGATAAACTTGATATTTTTAGACTAAACCCTGACATATATTCATAGTATATATTTTCTTTCATATAATGTGAAAGAGAAACAATTTTTTTAAAGGAAGTGAAAGCAAAATAAAGAGTAGTATGCTTCTTATGTCCTAAATCATATTATAAAAACAGGACAGAACTAAGGTCAGTGTTTGTCCAGAGCATTTGTGAAACCATTTCCCATGTAACCTTTTCTTCTTTCCTCATAAATTTATGGTGTCATGTGTTCATTTTATAGATCTGACTCACTGACAAATTTGATCTTCTATTTCTTAATTTTGCAAAAACTGCTATTTTTCTGCCTAAGAATGTGTATTTTCTTAGAACTTTAAATCTTCTCTTTATTTTTAATATCAGCTATACTTGTTTATTTGGGGGAGTAGGTATTCATTTTTTCTGAAATAAATAATATTTAATCACTTTCTGAAAATATGACTTCTGCAGGAAATAGAATACCTGGTATCTGGGCCCTCATTCCTGTATGACAGTATTTGGCCTGAGTAGCATCATTCCCTTTAACGGTGGCCTGCAAGTTCCCATGTGCTGTCATTTCTAGCACTGTCTATTACTTTTATGTCATTGAATTTCAGCTGCCATTTATTATGTTTTCTGGCTGGACCTTATCATTTTTTGAGTTTATGATTTTTAGGTCTTGGAGTTAAAATACGATTTCAGCTTAAATTTCCTTTAGCAAATTCTATTGCTGAATATTACAGTTATTTTCATAGTATCAAATCCATTTCTTCTATGCTAGGCATATATTATCTGCTAAATCTTTTAATCATTACTTTCTAAAATTTATGCTGTGTCATTATGAATTTGATAAATCAATGCTCTTCTAAGTCAGTACTGTTGTGTTTTATACCATAAAATGATCAGAACTAAAGGAGACTTTATAAAGTATTTGATGTATTTTAGGCTACACCTCAAACCCACCTGCTAGGCATAGGAAGATTAAGCGTTTTACCAAAAGTTGTTAATTTTGTTAAGATAGAGTTAAGCATTTCAGCAGAAGTTGCTAAGTTTATTGTGACAGGAGTGACCCCCATGCCAGTCACTTAATCCATACTCTAGTACTCTCTGTTGGGAGATATATTTTCTGGGGTTTAAATTGCACTTATAAAAACATCTCTAAAACAAGTATACTTATATTGAGACGTTTGCAAATTTATTCATTCTGTTTTATAGTTTATATTACATTACTCTCCAAAGGTAAATTATTCTAATTTACCTATTTTATTTCAAACAGATCATGTTGTTTGTGAAGAAGAGTTTAAATACGCCATGTTAGCTTTAAACTGTATATGCCCAGCAACATCTACACTTATTACACTACTGGTTCATACCTCTAGAGGGCAGTAAGTATATTTTTTCTTTAAGATAACCTTTTAAAATATATTTTAAAAAGTAAGAGCAGTTAATGTGATTTAGAAATGTAGTGGGCCAAAGTTTACAGCTAGATATGTACCTATATTTGAATTTGTGTCAGTTATCTTCGTCTGATGAAGGGATAAATAAGGAATCCAAGACATAGAAAATTGACAGTTATTTGCTGTGTTTTCTCAGCAGTCTTGAGATAGTTTGTTACAACTTATTAATGAATTCTAAGGGTCTGCATCATTTGCTAGGCCTAGGATCAGGACATGATTTTTATTTCAAAGATGAATACTTATGCAGCAATTGAAAATTTTAATTAAAGGATTCTAAATTAGTATAAGAACTTAAAGTCAGATTTTTCTGTTCCAGAGGTAAGTTTTGTCTGAAAGCTTAATGTACACAATTAATCTCAAAATCGCAATTTTATAATTATTATGGAATAATAACAAAGTAGTTGTATAAAATTAGGAATTGCAGTATAAATCACTTTTTATATGCACTTCAAGGTAGGAGAAAGTTGTACCATCAGAACCTTTTTTGTTCTTGTTTGTTTATTTTGATAGAGTTTTATGAAATAGAGAAGTTGTTTCTGATTTGGATGATCAAAGAAAATGTAAGCAGTGAACATACTCATTGCTCTTATTTAAAGAGACATATATATTTCATTTCATACCTTGTCATATTTCTAATCTTATATTTCAGACACAGTGTTGATTTTCTAAGTAAACTTCACTCATGCTAGTGGTTATGATTACTCAGATTTAGTAAGTTAATTGATCATTGTTTAAGTGAAGTATCAAATAAATCCAGAAAAAGGAAAATTCTTACTTGGGATTTAATTATATATGGATAAGTTGTTGATTTAGAAGTAGTAAATCCTCAATGGTATTCTAAATTAGATTTTACTATCTTACTTCTAATTGCCTAATTGAGATGGTAAGAGTTTCTTAGTGGCTGGGTGGGGTGGCTCATGCCTATAATCCCAGCACTTTGGGAGGCCGAGGCGGGTGGATCACTTCAGTTTGAGAGTTCGAGACCAGCCTGACCAACATGGAGAAACCCCGTCTCTACTAAAAATACAAAAATTAGCTGGGTGCGGTGGTGCATGCCTGTAATCCCAGCTACTCAGCAGGCTGAGGCAGGAGATTCACTTGAACCCAGGAGGCAGAGGTTGCAGTGAGCCAAGATCGCGCCACTGCACTCCAGCCTGGTAAATGAGTGAAACTCTGTCTCAAAAAAAAAAAAAAAAGTTTCCTAGGAGCGAGTTCCTCAAAGTTGTGAATAGGAATATTTTTATTCTGTACATTTACAAGCCTTTAATCTGTGCAATAGGAAGGATGTAACAGGATTAGGAATGAAATTGATTTTCTTTGCAGAAAGTACTTGTCATTTTGATGCAATTAAATAAAGTACTAAAAACTATTTTAACACCAATTAAATGAACATTCATAGAAGTCATCAAGTGTCTTCATTATTTTTTCATAACATCTTTGTACAGATTCATACAACTATAATGGTGACTATCTAGTCCAACTTCATTGTTGTGTACACGGATGATAAAATAATTTCCATAAACTCTTAACACAGCTCTTTACTCATGGAATGAAGTTAAATTACATTGTGCAGCTTCTAGTAAATATTATTTATTGACAGTACTGCCTGGTGAAAAAGAATTATAGTTCATATAAGTTAGAAAAGAATTTTAGTGATCCTTAAAATAAGACTTTTCCCGATAAATTCCAATAAATTTTGCCTTATTAAAAAAGAAAGCAGTGTTGTTGAAGACATTGTTATATAATTAAGGATTCCCTTTAAAAGTGACTTGCAAAATTTTACAACGGTGTCACAGTAAATGCTATCATCCACCATAATAACTTTTTTTCAAAAGGTAATCAGTTACTTAATTCGGTTCTTAAGACATTTAGAACACCAATTTGTGAGGATAAATTCCATTCATCAGGGCAAACACAGATCGCAGGTAGACCTGGAGCTGGGGAATACCTTTGATTTTTCGTAAAATTTGTGAGCCCACAGCTTTCTGATCAATCTTGCGCTGCTCTGTAATCTCGTATTTCTCTTTTTCTGTGTCGAAGATCTCACCTTCCTGGTGTCTGGGCTTCCGCAGCTGCTGCTTCTTGAAATAAGCATCAGTAAGATGTTTGGGGATTTTTACATTGCTGATATCAATTTTGGTTGAGGCAGCAATGACATATTTCTGGTGTGTTCTTCGTAGAGGAACTTGATTGAGGACCAGAGGTCCGGTCACAAGTAACAAGCCACCAGCCAGCTACTTAAGGAAAAGCACCCTCTCGCCCCTGTGGCTCCAGTGAGGATGATCTGTGTGGTCCAGGGGTTATGCTGGCTTGCTGTTTTCTCACGTGCTGACTGACGGTTTTTTTTTTTTTTTTTTTTTGCTGAGGCTCAACAGCTTTCGAGGCGCATCTTCAGTGAGATAATATCCAGGCATTTTGCGAAGTTTAACCACCCGGGTGCCGCCGTTCTTGTCACCACTAACTGGTTTTGTAACAGTTGCAAGAACCTTCTCCTTTTTCTTTTCAACCTTGGATTTAGTGACTGAGGACTTCCTCTTGAACGTGGCCTTTCTGGAATACATGGCAGATGGGGAATGCCTGCCAATTCCTGTGACAAGGAAGGGCAGGATTGCGGCTGCAGTGGGCCTTCCCCTTCTTGGGCTTTTTAGCCTTGAGGTTACCCTTTTTCACCTTACCACCAGCATCAGCCTTCTTGGCTTCAGGTTTCTTCTCTTTAGTATCCAGCTTCTCAACTTTTTCACCCGCCATCTTGCAAGTTGGGAAAAGCTGGGATTAATATTTTATGACAGCAATGTAAAAAAAAAGTAAGCCGGGCACGGTGGCTCACGCCTGTAATCCCAGCACTTTGGGAGGTCGAGGCAGGTGGATCAGAAGGTCAGGAGATCGAGATCATCCTGGTAAATATGGTGAAACCCCATCTCTATTAAAATACAAAAAGTTAGCTGGGCATGGTGGTACACGCCTGTAGTCCCAGCTACTCGGGAGGCTGAGGCAGGGGAATCTCTTGAACTCGGGAAGGGGAGGTTGCCGTGAGCGGAGATCACACCACTGCGCTCCAGCCTGGCAACAGAGCAAGACTCCATCTCAAAAAAAAATGTAAGATTCACATGAAACGGACATAATAGGCCCTCAATCCACTCATACACACACATTCTTTTATAAAAATTTGACACGGGAAATTTTAGTCAGAATAGGTTAACATAGTTACCAAACTTCATAGTGATGAAAGTTTTGAGGTCATTGTATACTCTTAAATTTTTCTCAGAAAGAGACAAAGAGAAAAGAAGAAGAAGAAATAAAGACTGTGTTTCCTCAAAGCCAGGAGCTACTGCATAATATTTTTTTTAATCCATGTGGAGTATAATGTGAAATAATTTTATAATTTGCTTTTAGAATTGTATTTATATTTAGAAGTGTTTTGCAATTAGTGGAGCATAACATATTAATAGTTGAATCAATTTAATAAACATGCTAAGGTTCATATTATTCATTTACAGCTCCCAGATTTAATATAATAATATAAGGAAGTTTATTATTTTCTATTATATACTTAAGTTAAGAGAATCATTCACGATTGATTTGGATACATTTGTAAAACTTACGTGATGTGCCCCTGGTGAAGTCCTGTGAAACACAACCTCTGAATATTGCTAAACTGTACAAAACTTTTAAATAAAACATTCCTATCTCTGATATGTTTGCCAGAATAACGAATCACAGTAGGCTGTTGTCGGTAAGCTAGCAGCCAGTGACGTGTGTTCCTTTTGCTTTCCCTTAATGTTTGAGCAAGGGGTTGGAGTTGTTATCACCAAAACCAAACTATTGGGAGTGCTCTGATCTGTACGACAGTTTATGCCTCACATGCCTGATATTCTCAAAAAGGTTGGGATGGGCATGCACTGCTGACTCAGTCACAGTTTGTCAAAATCATAAACAAAACATATATACTCCCCCACTTCTGTTCCTTCAACCTTTTTTATAACCACAATTCATTTGCTTGGCATGTCAGTTTGGGGCTGATGGGAAGATTCACTGAAAAGCTGGCAAATATAATAAAGAGTATTCAAACTTTAGAGTAAGTCACTACCTCTGCTTCTCAAACAGTTTTACATTTGTACAATGAGGATATTTATATTTACAGAGTAACTGAACACTTACTGAAATATGTTAAGGCATTTTAAAATCATTTTTTAATTTGTAAAATAGTACATATTCACCATAGAAATTTTTAAGATACCAAAAAGCATAACGAACAAAATAAAAGCAATGTATTATTCCATTACTTAGCGATTACTACTAACAATTTTTTTCTTTTTTTTTAAAACCAAAAGATAAATATACGATTTTGTATTCTGCTTTTTTCACTTCATCTTATAGATAGTAATTTATCCAAAGTCACTAAATAATAAAGCTTTATTTTTAAACTGCAAAATGCTACATAAAAGCAAGATCCATGTACCATTGCTGTTCAATCTTCAGTTCTGAGTCTGAAAAAGACTAATACGTTATCGAGGGAACTTGAGGTATCCATTGCTTGGCAATTTTCAGGACAGTGTGATTCCTCAGTGCCCAAATTGACCATTTAGTTTGTTGTATTGAGATAGACTTTTTATTTTCAAGTAAATATCAAATTGAAAAGTGCAAGAAGTACTCACCGTCAAGTAATGGTAGACCTAGACTAACACTGTAAAAACATATTCACAATTTAAGTAGTGAAGCATCTTCAAATTCCACTTTCAATTTCCTAAGCATTTCAGCAGGTAGTGTGGGAAGCGTGGATTTTGTCAACACTCCTCCGTGAGTGAAGCTTTGCAAACAAATGAAATAACTTTTGTGAGCCATTAGCAAGACTAAGAACTTAGCAAATTAGTAAACAGGACAAATATAAGTTACATGTATACTGCATTCTCTTTATTCATATATTTATTCTTATTTAATTTATAGAATTGAATCTTTTGGTACCGTCTTAGCAATAGGTTATCTAGCTTTCAGCGAATACCAGCCTATGCTTACACACTGATTTTTAATCTGAAGGAAGTGAGAGCTACAAAGTTATATTTGCCGGGGTCTCTGGCCTATTTCCTTCTATTCTTACTCTTCTTGTTTGAATTATACTGTTCAATTATAGAAATGGCAATAACTGCTCATAATTGTTTCTTCATATACAATGAATGATTTTGAATGATATTAGCACAGCCCAGTACCTTGGTATAAGCTCATTATCAAGGTTGCCTATTACAGTTTATTTGTGTTATTCGGTTTATGTATCTAGGCTAGAGACTGGGTGATGGATGGATCTCAGTTTTTTCAAAGGGTAAGAAATCTGTCTTGTGCTTTTCACTAAGTGTAACTAGGCAAATTATTCAGTCTCTCGACATTAGCATTCTAATTTATAAAATGGGTTGGATTTAGTGATCTCTATAACATGCCTTCTACAGTTAAAAAATTGACTTTAAAAAAATCGAAATAAGACATTTGGGTAATTTGTAAATCAATAAGGACAGAGAAATAAAGTAGTTCCACACAAATTTATATATAGAACAGCAAGACATTGCTTAATTTCCCAATGTTATAAAAGAAGCAGAAGTGGTCTTAAGAAAGACAAGCCCTTTTCCTCATGTCTTGGTGATATAAACTCTAAAGAGACACTTGGCTGTCAGAGATCCCGACATACCGCATCTGTCTGAGATCCCACTGCACACTGGCAATACAGCATTCCCTGCAGCCTGTATTTAAACTTGGCATCTGCTGGGAACCCCCTGGTGTTGTCCTGAAGTCAGTGGTGCAGCTGTTAATTTCCACAGTTTGCTTTAGTTACTAGGAGGCTGTTGCCAGATTAGGAAGACAGAGGGCCATATGGATAAAAGGTGTAGCAGAGCCCTTGAAGTTGCTAGAACATTTCAGAGATCTGGTATTGATAGGCCAGATGGACCAGGTTGTGTCATAATTTAATTCTTAAATTTGGGGCAATAAGCACAGACATAGGAAAACAGCAGGAAATGAAACATTCATTATTTATTCAAGGTCTATCAGCTGGGCTCCCATTATATTAGAGAGCCTTTCCATTTTCTGGAGTTGTAGTCATGAACGTGATTACAAACATGAATATGTTTGCTATCTTAAAGTATATAATACAGATAATCAGCTTTCTTAATTTTTGTTTTTGTATTAAATCTAGAAGATGCAAGTGAAAAATATGAACCTTAGCATGTTTAGTAGAAGAAAAAGCCTGTAAACATACTAGTGAAGAAACAAAAAAATGGAAAACGGTAAGTTAAATACAACAAAATTAAAATAAGACTATAAGAAATAGGGAGCAACTGGGTGGCTCTTTTACACTGGGTGATCAGGAAAGACCTTTCTAAGGAGATGGCATTTAAGGTGAGATCCAAATAACTCAAAAGATCAAGCCATGCAAGGATGGAGGAGGTGGGAACAAAGGAAGATGCTTTCGGCAGGAGCAGCAGTTAGGGCCGAGGCCAGAAGCTTCGTGCGGTTTTGTTGAGGAATGGAACAGAGGTGTGGCTGCAGGGTCAGGAAATGAGGGATGAAGTAAAATGAGCCCTAGGGGCCTGATTTCAAGAGCTTTATTGGCCAAAGTAAGGAGTCTGGGTTTATTCTAAATGGTATTGGATGCATTTAAATGGAGCTGTAATATGACAGTCCTCATTGAATTCCAGGTCCACAGTTCATTTACTGTGTGACTTGGGGTAAATTTAATTCATTTGCCCAATACAAAAGAGAGTGCTAGCCAGACCGGGTACTACATTCCAGGAATTACACAGATGCATTAGATGCAGTCTTTAAAGTAGTTCACAGTCTAGTGGGAGACGTCATCTCTTTAAACCTCTTTCCTACTCTGGACAATTAAAATAATAAACTCCAAATTGTTTACAGCATTAGACATGGTGCAAAACAAAAAAAGTCTTAATAAATGGTAGTTATGAAGCCCGTTATTGTTCTGCACTTCTGATAGGTTATATAAAAGCTTTTAAAAGGAAGGAAAATAGAAAAATGTGAGCATTTCTTATTTCACAAGTTTTTTAGCACAGAAAGTAATGAAGTGACATCAGTTCTTTGGAAAATGAAATAAGACATGAGACTGGTCATATGAGGAAAGGTAGGGGGTAGGGAATCTGTTTGCGTGAGGTTTGTAGTGTATTAGAAAATATATAACACATTTATATACATGCACACAACACACACAACACACACACACACACACACACACACACACACACACACACACACACACACACAGGTTTCCTAGGACTGTTGTGACAAAGTAAAGCAAACTGGGTGGCTTAAAACAACGGAAATGTATCTTGTTGTGGTTCTGGAAGCTGGAAGTCCAAAATCAAGGTGTTGTCAGGGCCATGCTCTCTTTGAAAACTGTGGTGGAGAATTTGTCTCATGCCCTTTCCTTAGCTCCTATGATCCCTGGCAATCCTTGGCATTCCTTGGCATTCCTTGGCTTGTAGCTGCATGACTCCAATCTCTGTCTTTATCTCCAACTGGCGTTCTCCCTGCATGTCTGTCTCTTCTCTTCTTATAAGGACACCAGTCGTACCGGTTAAGGGCCGACTCTACTCTAATATTTCTTCCGTAGTGAAAATGTCTTTCCAAATCTTTTGCCCATTTAAAAAAAAATTGGGTTGTTTGCTATTTTGTTTTAAGACTTCTTTATTTATGTATTCTAAATACAAGTCCTTTATCAGACACTGTACATGTTTTGCAAATATTTTCTTCCAATATGTGGCTTGTGTTTTCATTCTCTTCGTAGTGCATTTCGAAGAGTAGTACTTTTGAAGTCTAATCTTTGGTTTTGAAGTCTAATCTTTATCAATAACTTTTATGAATTTAGCTTTTGGTGTCATATCAAAGAACTTTGTCTAACCCAAGGTCAAGTATTTTCTCCTATATTTTCTTCTGAAAGTTTTAGTTATTAGTTTTGCATTTAGGTCTATGATTTATTATGAGTTAATTTTTGTATAAAGTACAAGGTATGGCTTAAAGTTTATTTTTATTTTTTTCACATGTCTTGCATTTGGACCTTTTTGAAAATTTATTGACCATGTGTGTGTGGATTTATTTCTGTTCCTAGAATCCATATCCCCATCTTTTTACCAATGCCATAGTTTCTTGATTATTGTAGCTTTATACTATGTCTGGAAATTGAGTAGTGTGGTACCTCCAACTTTCTCCTCTTTTTAAAAATAATTTTTTGGCTATTCTAAATATTTGGCATTTTCTGCTTGTTGCTTTCCACTTTGTTTTTTAAGAAAAAGTCTTGTTAGGATTTTGACAGGGATTGCATTGGATGTATAGGTTAGTTTGGAGAGATCTGATTTTTAATCTTAAAAGTATAGAGTTTTCCAATTTATGAACACAATATATCTCTTGATTTATTAAGTCTTTGTTGACTCTAAGACAAAGGAGGGGAAGGAAGAACATTTACCTTGAACCGTGTCTGTGCCTAAGTTGGGTACTATTGTAACGGAGCATACTTCAAAGCAAAAACTTTGTGCCACTTTTCCAGTTAGCATATTATGTGATAGTCATTGCTTCTGAACATAGTTTTTTTTTTTGCATTATTTTAAACATTTTTGGATGGAGAATGTAGAATTGTAAAATTTAATGAAATAAGTTAGCATGAAATCATTCTATACCATGTTTGACTATTTTAAAAAAATGATCCTAGGTAATCTAGAATGGACTATATTACTAACAGTAGTCCTGGGCTTGTGGATGATTTATGTAGAAAATAAAATATGCTTATAATAATACAGAATGAGTTATCATTTCTGGTGTATCAATAATGCTTTATTAAATCTTTTATTTATTTATTTTTTTGAGACACAGTGTCACTCTGTTGCCCAGGCTGGAGTGCAGTGGCGTGATCTTGGTTTAGTGCAACCTCTGCCCCCAAGGTTCAAGCGATTCTCCTGCCTCAGCCTCCTGAGTAACTGGGATTACAGGGTGCCGCACCACCACGCCCAGCTGATTTTTGTATTTTTAGTAAAGACAGGGTTTCACCATGGTGGCCAGGCTGATCTCGAACTCCTGACCTCAGGTGATCTGCCCGCCTTGGTCTCCCAAAGTGCTGGGATTACAGGTGTGAGCCACTGCGCCTGGTGAATCTTTTATATCTTTTAAAACATGAGGAAACGATTGTCAACTGAGGCTCTAAAACATATATTGCAAATTTAGCTGTCATAGGAACTAAGCAGGTACAGAAGTGGGACAAGCCAGCTGGAACAAAAGACATAGGAAGAGATGGAGATCCTGGTAAAGCAGGGAACATGTGTCTGAAGGCAGGCAGCAACCCAGCTGTAGCGACTGTCGCCAAGTGGAACTACAGCACCAGTGTTGACAGATGTAATCTTTTTAATGGGAAGAATTTTTGATTATTGGTTATAATTTCTCAAATTAAATTTAAATAAAAAATAGTTAAATTACTGTTTGCCACACAAATATGTCTAGAATTGACTCCAACTTATGACTGTCTGTTTTTAACTTCTGCTTTAAAACTTCATTGAGAGCAGCAGAAAAGGGTCTTACTAGGTTATGCCCAATATTTAATGAGTGCTTTTGTTGCAGAATAATGAGATGTCTATTACCAGAAACCTTCTTCAAATACGTGGATGCTTATAATAGCAGGCCCTAGGTGGTATAACAAATTCAGAGGTGTCCTGCTGATGAACTAGCTTGGATTCCACCTTAGCAATTGTAATGATATTTGGGGATAGTCTCTGAGTTTAATATCAAAGGGTTTGCCCAGGGATTTGATAGGAGGTTTGAGGTTTGTGTTTCTCTGACTGTCCTTGTTTGTTTTTTTTTTTTTTTTTTAGACACAGTCTCACTCCGTCACCAGGCACCAGGCTGGAGTGCAGTGGCACGACCTTGGCTCACTGAAACCTCTGCCTCCTGGGTTCAAGCAATTCTCCTGCCTCAGCCTCCCGAGTAGCTAGCTGGGACTACAGGTGCATGCCACCATGCCCAGCTAATTTTTTTGTATTTTTAGTAGAGACGGGGTTTCACCCTGTTGGCCAGGATGGTCTTGATCTCTTGACCTCGTGATCCGCCCGCCTCGGCCTCCTGAAGTGCTGGGATTACAGGCGTGAGCCACTGCGCCTGGCCAGTTTTTATATGTTTTAGATGAGAAGATAGGACTATATGTTTTTTTTTAAGGTGACACTGACTTAATTTCAAAATTCAGTGGTACCTTAAAAAAAGTATAGTCCCATCTTAATTACTTATGGTCTGTAAGGAAACGTGGGCCTAAAAACGAATGCTACTCTCTCTGAAATCAAACACAGCTGTCTAAGAGATGCAGAAATGTTAGATCTAAACATATCTATTGATCTATTGTGTAGACCTATCTATCTATCCTTGGAACTTAAAGAAATTCCAATGGCATAGTCACCAAGCTACGAAATGTACATAATGATCATTATGTTGCTATCAAGTGGACGGATGAGGAGAACATCGCTTGGGGAGCATAGAAATACAGCTTCTCACATGCTTTTGAGATAATGGAGACGTGGCAAATCATTTTAGAATGATATCTAGAAATTAATACATACTTTCAATAGTTTCTGATGGACCGTTTATTGAATTAAGTGACAACTGGGAAATTTTAGTATACTGCAATGTAACAGATATGTGAAAACTGCCTAGATACTCTTTTAAATAACTGCATCTTTAATTTGTCAACCACTAAACGTTATTTTAATACTTCGTTGATGGCTCTCTGGTGAGTGTTCCATTCGCATGTGTGTATCTTTAAGCACTGCATGCATAAAAGTCTCTGGGGCAAGATGATCACATTTACAAAATATTTATTTTGGGTAAGGTGATCTATCAAGAATATTTCAGGGACCATAAATAGACTTTTCATTTTCCTTTTGACTCTCATCGCTGGGATTACTTAATTAAAAGTATTTTTTTCCATGCAGACATTTTAGGTCAACTATGTCTTTAGGAAAACTTAATTCTCCTCACTGAGAAAACAGAAAAGAGTCAGAGCAATATCAATATTTATCATTTTCCATAAACTATTGCTGTTATCAGGAAGCTCTTCTGTGGTTGGATCTATTCAGAGATCATCTAGAGGAAAGAGTTATATTTCAGAATAGTTACTTAAACAAATGGCGAAAAGGTTCATTTGTTCTCAAAACTATTAAGAAACGAACAAAGAAAAATAGGTAATATCAACTGAAAAGATGAGCTAGATTGTTCTGCAAAGCAGTGAGGACCCATTGAAAATAGCCTGTTTAGAGATTAGGAATGGCTTGGCTGTTGAATGGCACTGACCTCCAATTTTTATATCCATCATATCACACTTTCATGGACTGAGGATTTGTCCCTCATAAGACTGTCCTAAAAATCAATTATCCTTATGTATTACTGGTTGCTAAAAATTCCACCTCATCCAACAGGTATTATATTGCAGTCAGTTATACCAGAATTCCCAAAGTAAGGGCTATTCCACCATTATTGGAGAACCTAAGCATTTTCTCAACTTTCAAAGGGACTCAGAGACTTGGACTCCTTTCTGATATCTGGACAAGAGCATCGGCTAACCGGGAGATAGCTTTATGATAACTGTTGACTGCAAGAAGCAGCTGATGATAATTTTGAGGAAGCAGACACATTTTAAACTGGGAAATCGAAACAAATATACGCCTGAAATAATAACAGGAGAAAACAGTTATTTTAAAGTTTTGTTCTTAATTATCACATAATTGTACCTATTTATGGGTGCGGTGTGATGTTTTCATACATGTGTAGGTTGTGTAATGATCGAATCAGGGCAAACAGCATATCCATCACCTCAAACACTGGTCATTTCTTTGTGGTGAGTGCATTCAAAATCCTGTCTTCTAGCTGTTTTGAAGTATGTAATAATTATTGTTAATTATAGTCACTCTACTGTGTATTAGAATGCCAGAATTTATTCCTTTTGTCTAACCATAACTTTGTACCTGTTTACCAACCTCTCCCCATCTCCCCTTCACTCTTCCAAGCCTCTGATAACCACTAGTCTACCCTCTATTTCTATAAGATCAACTTTTTAAGATTCCACATATGAGTGAGATCACATGGTATTTGTGCTTCTGTGCTTGGCTTATTTCATTTAACAAAATGTTCCAAGGTTCATTCATGTTGTTGCAAATGCAGAATTTCATTCTTTTTTGTGGTTCAATAGTATTCCATTGTGTATATATACCACCTTTAAAAGTATCCATTCATTTGCTGATGGACACTTAGGTTTATTTGACATCTTGGCTGTTGTGACTAGCACAGCAATAAATATCACTCATCAACAGGGAAATGCAAATCAGTACCACATAAAACGTTACCTCACCCTAGCTAAAATGGCTATTATTAAAAAGACAAAAAATAAGAAATGCTGGTGAGGATGTGGAGAAAGGGGAACTCACACACTGCTGGTGGGAATGTAGGTTCCTATAGCCAGTATGATGACAGTATGGAGGTTCCTCAAAAAATTAATAGTAGAACTACCCTATGATCCAACAATCCAACTACTGGGTGTATATTCGACGGAAATGAAGTCAGTATGTAGAAGAGGTTAAACTTATTTTAATCCCTCTATTTGTTTTTCTTAATAATTTCTTCCATGTTTATCGAAGAAGAGAAAATTTCTATTTCTCAAAGACTAAGGTGCACCTTGTATGAATTTCCAAACATTTTGACATACAATCACTGCATAAATCTTTAGTGATGAGTGGTGATATTGTGCAGAGATTTTCTGATCTGGAATTTTTGTGGTAGTCCGGATTCTAGTGATAGAATATCTGTGGCTGTTTGGATTTCCCACAGTACTCTTTTCTTCCTCTTCTCTCTTTCCTTTTTCTTATTCCTTTTCTTCCATTTTTACTTCATTTTTTTCTTTTTCTTTCTCTAATTGTAAAGCCTTCGACCTCTCCATTGACCTAAGGTTAAAATTATTTTAAGCCCTATATTTATTTTTCTTATAGCCAAGTATAAGCCAGAACTTTCTGGTATTCACCATAAGAACTCCCTTTCATGTTGTGGGTGTGTAAAACCCAGAGCTTGACTGTTACTATAGTTAATGCCTGTGAGTCGTGAGCCACGTGGATTGGTGAAATTGGAAAAAGAGTATCTGGCTTCAGAATTATTTCTATCAACCCTGTGGTTACCTCTGACTGATTTTTTTTCTTCTTAAGACACATTAATGACTATTTTTATCTTTGTAAAAATTTTATTTCTTATTTTCTCATTTATTTTTCTTTCATCTGATATCTCCAGTTTTCCAAATTCCAAGTCACCTAGGCTTGGCAAGGCAGAACTAAGATATAATTATTAAAAATATGCTATGCAATATAAATTATATAAAGAAGTGAAAGATGGGTCCTGCCATCATCAGTGAGTTCACGATCTAGTTGTGACATACAGTATCTGTTTCCACTTTTAGGAGGCCCCATCCCCTTCTTTCCTGTGTAAAGTCATTTTTTAGTTATCAGCTCCTCCAGAATGCCAGTGGAGAGAATTGATCCCTTTCTTGGCCAACGCTTTTTCATTAAAATGGCCTCTCACTTTTGTAATTAATTACATATCAGTTTTCACTCTTAGGGTGTGAGCTCCTTGAAAGCAGGTCCTTGGTTCTATTCATCTAATTCCTGGTATATAATAGGGGCTCCAAAGTGTTTGGTTTTAGAGTGCAAAAATAAACCCTGAATTATGGTGAGCTATCAGACACAAAAAAAATTCTCAAAAATGTTAAAGTGAATCAGAATTTCTTGACTTGTTATACTATCCCCAAACAATCAGAAATGATAAGCATTCTTTTATGCCTATGCTGTTTAAAGCATTCTCTTAGCTCTCAGTTTTATAGTTCTTACTAGAGGTTCTTTCATCAATATTTCTGTTAGCTCCAATAAATCCTACATTTATGTAGGTCTTTATATGATTGTTGACATAGCCCTTTTTGAAGCTATTCATCTTCTTATTAAAAGTAATCATTCTTTTTTTTTTTTTTCAGTGTACTGGATAGTGAGCAGGAGCTTGCAATGAGGTTTTGCTAAATTAAAGTTTACAGAATAAATTGCCTTTTTTTTTCTGCTCAAGCTTATAGAGCAGTTGACTTTGTGTTCTTTTAAAATTGGTAACAACTGGCTTTTTTATACCCTATTTTTAGATTGGCTGTCTTTGCAATCTATATACTGGAAGGGGCCAAACAGTTTTATCTGGGGCATGTTTTATATTTTATAATAGATTCTTATGGACCTAGCATATGTATGTCAGGTTTTAATTGATTAGATATCGCGCTTCCAACATTTTAACCCTTAGGAAGGAGAATGAAGGGAAAGCCCGATTAATTGCTGGTTTGTTGTTCCTTTGGTATGTTTGCTGAATAATTTACACTGAAGTTTTGTTAGACACAGCTGAACAAAGCCTCATTCATTCGCTGTGGGTGTTACATAAAAACAGTTACGGGGTTAGGAACTTAACATTCTCAAAGAAAATATGGTGCAGTCTGAACAAATGAGATTTCTAATTTGATGTCTTTAAGATTTTTCTGCCCAAATCATCTTTCTTTTAATCCCTTTGATCACATTTATTCTTTCAGAAGCATGAACTATCTATGTTTTAATGCCAAACTCAAATGATCTCTTTAGGGTTCAGCACTCTTTGCTTGTTTAGCCATGTCTACATAATTCTTCTCCTTCTCATTTTCCAGTGTTTTCATTTCAAATAAACTTTCTTCCATGTCCTTCAGAGATAATCATCTTAGTGAGGTGATTCATGAGAAGATGCTCTATTCTACTTTGCCGTCCTGGGACTGGTCCATAGGACTGTTTTTAAAACAGATCATGTTTCTCGGGAGGAATTACATTTAGTCTTTTTTGTTCTTACCTTCTTTGGCCAGTCTAGATACGGCCCTTATAAATAGATCTTTAAATAACAAATACCAGCTCACTTGAGAGGAGCAGAACATTCAAGGGTGTTGTTTTACGTATTAATCGCTGATGAATGTTTGAGTATTGAGAAGTCAGTTAATTAAGCAGTTGGACACACTTTTGTTTTTTTACATGCAGTCACATGCCACATTCTATTAGGTGTTGGAGGGAGAAAGCAGACTAAAACAGAGTTCTTCATCTCAAGGCCTAACGGTCTAATGGGAAAGGCAAAAAAATGAACCAATGACCTCTTCATGGTGTAGTATATCCTGTGACAGCATCCCAATCCAGCCTGGAAGACATGTTCTTGCAAGATTTTACAAAGAGGTGATGCCCAAACTGGACCTTGAAAGATGAGCAGCATTAGGAGAATAAAGAGGTGGATGTGAAATGAGCCTTCTAGACAGGGAATAGCATGAGTAAGAATAGGAATCCAACCTTAAAATAGTGTGACGTATCCAGGAATTATGTGTATCTCAATATCACTGAGTAATGAGAGTAAAAGGAATGATAAAAATGGAATCTGAAGAGAGAGATGGAGGCCAAGTCAGAGACACACACCTTGGGAATCATGCTGAGGGTGCTTGGGGTGACGGCAATGCTGGGCTTTAGAATTATGGTAAATAGTGCTATTTGTTACTGAACCATCAATGTTTTGGGGGGAGGTATTATTTCGGTTCTGGTATTAAAAAATATAAATTCGGAATCTTTTATATACAAAGTGTTATATATTGCAATAGAAGTTAAATGAAATTGAAGTGTCCTGTTTTAGAAGGAGAGATGTTCTCACAACGTCTCTTCTGTTTTTTTTTTTTTTTTTTTTGAAAAGGAGTTTCGCTCTTGTTGCCCAGGCTGGAGTGCAATGGCACCATCTTGGCTCACGGCAACCTGCGCCTCCCGGGTTCAAGATATTATCTTGCCTCAGTCTCATAAGTAGTTGGGATTACAGGTGCCCACCACCATGCTTGGCTAATTTTTGTATTTTTAGTAGACACTGGGTTTCACCATGTTGGCCAGGCTGATCTTGAACTCCTAATCTCAGGTTATTCACCTGCCTCGGCCTCCCAAAGTGCTGGGATTACAGGCATGAGCCGGCGTGCACTACCATCTCTCCTGTTTTAAACCTCTCCAGGGTCTCTTGATATTTTAATTACAATTTTGCTAGTTCTTAGATTAATGATGGCAGCAGCTGCTCCAGATGGCCTGCTGCGGGCCGGCGGGAGCAGGGAGACACTGCTGGGACTGCATGCTTTATGGAGCCCATTGGAGCCAGGAACAAGTGAGACACCCGCCTTTTCCAACTTGGGGAGGGAGCTCCCTGGGTGCCACTGCAGTTGCCCAAACCATGGCTGCAGACCTGGGCCTCCTGCTCCACAGAGCAGGCAGAAGCCCCTCCCCCCCGGGCGGGGCTATGGCCACTCATGTTGTGGCTCCAGATCCAAGACTCCCTGTGCTCTTGGGACTGCGAACAGGCAGGATCCCTACCCTCCCGGGTGCAGCTGCAGCCACCCAAACTGCAGCTGTAGACCTGGGCCTTCCACTCCAGGGAGCAGGAAGCAGCCTGACCCGTGGACACAGCTGCAGCTGCCCAAATGCTGCAGACTCAGGTATCCCTGTACTGTTGGGAGCCCCGGAAGGCCTCAATGCCTTTGCATACTCAGAAGTGCCTGCTCCCACTGCCTGACTTCTCCTTGCTGTGGGCACCCGCTGGGATCTCAGAGCAAAGTCAAGGGGAGCCTGGGTGTCATGAATAGCAGTGGAAACAGATTCCTGGGCAGAGGGGGCTGTCCCGGTAAGGCTTGAATAGCTGGGATCACAGGCAGGACCCACCACACCCAGCTACTTTTTGTATTTTTTGTAGAAACAGGGTTTTGCCATGTTGCCCAGGCTGGTCTCAAACTCCTGAGCTCAAGTGATCTGCCTGAGTTGGCCTCCCAAAATGCTGGGATTACAGGCATGACCCACTGTGCCTGGCAATGGAAAAGTTCTGAAGATGGATAATGGTGATGGTTACACAACAATGTGAATATACTTAACGCCAAAGAACTGCACACTTAAAAGTGGTTTCAAACGGCCTGGTGTTTCATTTATATATGCACTTCGCCACGTAAGAAAAGATGTTTTAGCTGGGTGTGATGATTTGCTCAAGAATGACTACATAATGGAACCTCAATAAAAATTGAACACCAAAGCTTAGTGGTGCTTCCCAGTTGGTGAACACATTGATGTGCTGAGAAGATGCCACGATTTGATTTGATTGGAAGGTAACAGGGAAGTTATGTACCAGGGACCCTCCCAGGTTTCCCCCCTGTGTCTTTTCATTTGGCTGATCCAGAATGTATCCTATATAGTAAAACTGTAATCCTAAGCGTTACACTTTCCTGAGTTTTGAGTTGTTCCAGTGAATTATTGAACCTAAGAGGATCATAGGAATCACCACATTTGTAACTAATTATTCAGAAGTGTGGGTGACCTGGGAACCCCCAAAGTACAGCTGGAATTTGAAGGAAGAGATTTGTGAAGGACTGTGAGAGATGGGAAAGTTCTTCTTCAACGTTTATGTCTTAGACTACGTTATAAGGAGTTACAGTCTCTTGCTCTATGGCCGTTATCCACTATTAGCATAAATATATACCCATGTATATGTATTCTCTAAATCAGCTTCATCTTAAATCAGCTACCTTGACTTTCTCCGGCATGTCTGGACAGAACTGGGCAAACTGCAAACCCTGGTGCATGCCATTCCTCATTTGGAAACCCTCCTGACCTTCTTCTGTCTAGATTCCTCTTCTTCCTTGTCTTCTCTCCGCCTTATCTATTCAGGAAATTTTCAAGTTGTTAGCCAATGTAGTCAAATATAGAATGTGAGGTCCCATTCTGGCCAGTGGAAACTGGACACAGCAATAGAGCAATTGCTTCAGGTGAGGAAAGTTATAAATGTCCTGTCTCCTTTGTTCAGGTGTGTTCTTGTGGCAAGACTGCTGGTGAGTTGCACCTTCCTGCAGCAAGTGAAGTGGCCTTGCTGAGCGATCCATTGTCTTGGTGTGAATTCTTCCCGACGTTATAAACCCATGTCCAATAAGGATGGAGCCCTTAACTTACGCAGTCTGCACTAACTAGGTGATCAGTGCCAGAAATGACTTTCCTGCACCAATTTTGATGGAAGCAGAAAAATGTCACAGAATGAAAACGATTTTAGTAAATACCAATAATTCAGTCATTTTTGGTCGAACTTCCTTGGTGTGATCTAACCAAAATGAAATCAGCTTTGCTTCAAAACGGTTTTGCCAAATAAGAGAACTTGCTCAATATTAATGTTTAATGTATCAATTTCTATGCATTCCTTCCTTTTTCATAGTGTTCAGGAATTAATTTTGTTAGCAGTCAAGGTTGCTTAATCCTCAGAATTGCATTTCTGTTTTGCAAAGTAACAGCTGGTTGCTTTCTACTCTCAGTTTCCCTTCCCCCACTCAGCATGTACGCAACCTGCCATATTGTTGCAGAAAGGCAAATGGGGATACAATTGGAGATGTGACTTCCATCATTTTTTGCCAAGTGGAGAGGGAAGAGCTCAGCAATCCCATAATTCTGCTCAAACTAAGTGTATCTGAAAACTATTCAAATGTTCACTGCAGGACATACGACCTCTTTGGATATTTCTCTCTGGATATTACACTTTGTCATTTGTCATCAGAATTGACCTGTTCCTTTATCTCTTTGTGGTAGAGCTTGCTGTCATCTGATTTGACACTGTCTCCGTGACAGCAGTGCTGCTTCTACTTCTTTTTGGCAGTTTCTCATTTTCCTTTCATTTTATTATCCTCCTTTTTATTTTAATTTTGTTCTTATAGTCCCTGTGTACTGTCGTGACCTTCCGATGGTCTTACCTTCAACACTGTAAGGATGTCACAGTGCAAGGATGCAAATAGCAGTGTGCTTTCTTAGCTCATTTCCCTAGCATGACTTTTTTTGAGACATCAAAAGCAAGATTTTGAGAAACTAATTGCATATTTATTTTGCCCTAAGGGTTCTTAACTCAATGTTCTTTCTTTTATTATTATTACTCAAGGGAAAAAATTTTACTTAGTTTATTTTCATAAAACCAGTACTTTGCTCATCAATTAATGTTTGTTGAATTTATTCCCACTGGGTGAGTGGTTGTATTCTTTTGAAGTAATGTGTCAAATCTTTTTACCCAAAGATTTAAAAAAAAAAAAAGTAAAATACCTCTTACAAGATGTACTTGGAAGATGTTATTTCTTTGCAGAGGATGACTTATTTTTTCAGTGAATGTGTTTTTTTTTTTTCTTTTTCTGGAAAACATAATAAGTTAACAGTAAGGGGTCAAGTTTCACTTGAAGAGAATTGCTCATCCAAGTAAGATGAATGAATTTTGGTTTGAGGGCATCATAGTATGCTTTATTTATGGTTGAATAGATTGTTCCAGTTACTGAAGAGCATTCATATGCCATTTAGTGTAGCAAGAGAATGCGTAAACCCTGTTCATCAAATTTTTTTAAATATTATAATTCTGTTTATTGTAAGCAATGGATTTGCAAACAGTAAGTAATTTTACAGGTTCAAACTCAAAGCAGTCGTTGGTTTATTAAAATAAATTTGCAGAGCGAATATTCTTGGCTGCTTTCCTACATATGGTTTTGTTCTGGTTCTCTTCACTGTATTCTTTTGTCCACATTTCACATAGGAAATGTACTGTTTTCTCCTTTCTGTGTATTCTTGTGAAGAGGGGATAAATGTCAACAGTGATGGGATCCACTGTAATTACTTGCCAAGACAAAAAACCCACAAATAACTCTGTTTGTCAAGTCAAAGGAATGCTATATAAAAATTTTGTAGTAAGTTGTTTTTTTTTCTGATTATAAAAGTAATACATGGCATCACAGGAAATTTTAGAAATATAGCAAAGCCCAGCAAAGTACATAATTCCATGAGAATATCTGATCACTTCCCATGCGTTTCCTTCTAGTCCTCTCTTTGCATGGCTTTCCTTGATATGCCCGTAGATAACTAGTTGCTTTCACGACAGAGTTGAGATCATATTTATAACTACCTTTTCATTGATTTTTGCTTTAATTTCACTTTGTCCTCAGCAGACAGAAAGATTAGGACAAATTTACATAAGCAATCGTTATCTTCCTTTACCTGAAACTACACACATAACTGCATTAAGAGAGAAGGTAATATAATTCATTGTTTATTTTGCCATTTCTCTGTGCTCTTTCTGTTTGCTTTCTGCTTTGTACTTTCTCTTCAATGATCAGCTATTATCCAAAGTATTATCTAATCAGAATAAAATCTTCAAAAATAAAGTTTGTATCAGCTTTCAGCATGACTTTGAGTCAAAACTGATCAAATTGCTGGAAGAGCTAAATATCTCACAGAATAGAACCCACCTGGTACAATTATCTTCTGCAGCTGCATTAACCTGAATAATCCATCTGTAATTTTTGTGTGTGTCTGAAAACATTTGCTACAACATTGCTTTCCCTATGTCTAAATCATGTTTAAACATTGATTAAAATTGCTACTGTATCAGCCACAACTAAGTGTCAAACTCTTTGTGTGTATACTGTTTAAGATTAGATATATTAAACAGAATATGTGGTTTCTGACCTTAGGATGCTTATTTCTAATCAGGACAGGAAGAGGGAAGGAAGGCATTAACACACATGGCTTACTCTACTTGGGACACTGTTAGGTACTCTATACGCTAAATCAACAGTCCCCAACCTTGTTGGCACCAGGGACTGGTTTTGTGGAAGACAATTTTCCACGGATATGGTGGTGGCGGGGAATGGTTCTGGGATGAAACTGTTCCACCTCAGATCACCGGGCATTAGTTAGATTTGCACGAGGAGCATGCAACCTAGATCCCTCGCATGCACAGTTCACAATAGGGTTCGTGCTCCTATAAGAGTCTAATGTGGCTGCTGAGCTGACAGGAGGCAGACTCCGGCGGTCATGCTCCCTTGCCGGCCACTCACCTCCTGTTGTGTGATTGGGTTACTAACAGGCCATGGACCAGGACTGGTCCGTGGCCTGGGGAGTTGAGGTCCCCTATGCTAAATCCTTACAAAACTTCTGCAGAGTTAAGTCTCCATCCTACATCTACTAAATTCTGTCACTTCTGTCTCTCAATAATCGCATTGCACTGCATGCATATTGATAATAAAAAGATTTGTTTATTTGAACCTAACAAACAGTATTCAGGAAAATAGTCCAGAACTGGCCTAACTGTTCTAGGAAGTTAACAAGGCTCTGAAAAGGCACCTGGGGAGGTAAGTCTTCCCAGGCACAACAGTGTAAATAAATGAGGATACTGTTAATGATGAGGAAGAAAATGAATACCTCCAGAATGTCTCCACTACCATTACCACCCCTTATGCATTAGGATCAATATCCTCTTTTGCCTGGATTTCTGCAATTGTCTTATAATTCATCATTCAGCCTCTTGTCTTATTTAACACCAGTGTGCTCTTTATTCTCTGGCAGACTGATCTGTCTTTCTTGACACAACAGGAGCACATCACTCATTTGCTTTAAGCACTTCAGTGGCTCCTCATCGCTGTTAGCACTAAGTTCAGACTTTTAAAAATGGCAGGCAGAGGGCTTCAACATTTGAAGTTTATTACAACTTCCATCTCACATTATTTATTACAACTTCCATGTCACATATGCTTTGGCCAGAAGACATCTTCCTTCCTTCCTTCCTTCCTTCCTTCCTTCCTTCCTTCCCTACCCCCCTCCCTCCTTCCCTTCTTTCTTTCTCTTTCTTTCTTTCTCTCTCTCTTTCTTTGTTTCTCTCTCTCTTTCTTTCTTTTTCTTTCTTTCTTTCTTTTTCTTTCTTTCTTTCTTTCTTTCTGTCTCTCTCTTTCTCCTTCCTTCCTTCCTATTTTTATTTTTTTAATTGTATTTTTCCATAAGTTAATGGGGTACAGGTGATATTAAGTTACATGAGCAAGTTCTTTAGTGGTGATTTGCGAGATCCCAGTGCACCCATCACCCGAGCAGTATACACTGCACTGTATTTGTTGTCTTTTGTCCCTCGCCCCTCTCCTACTCTTACCGTCAAGTCCCTAAAGTCCATTGTATCATTATTTTTTTAATGATTTTCAGAGATACATTTTGTAAACTCAAAAATTGCAAGTTATATATAAAGTTATATATATAAAGTCATATATAAAGTTATATATAATTATATATTATATGTATAAAGTTATATGTAATATATATATATATTTTTAATTTTGCCTTAAGTTCCAGGAGGTGCAGAATGTGCAAGTTTGTTACATATGCATGCATGTGCCGTGGTGGTTTGCTGCACCTATCAACCCATCATCTGGCTTTAGGCCCTGCATGTATTACGTATTTGCCCTAATGCTCTCCCTCCTCTTACTCCCCCACCCCCTGACAGGCCCTGGTGTGTGATGTTCCCTTCCTGTGTCCCTGTGTTCTCATTGTTAAACTCCCACTTATGAGTGAGAACACACGGCGTTTGGGTTTCTGTTCCTATGTTAGTTTGCTAAGAATAATGGCTTCCAGCTTCATCAGTGTCCCTGCAAAGGACATGAACTTATTCTATTTTTATGGCTGTATAGTATTCCATGGTGCATATGTGCCACATTTTCTTTGTCCAGTCTATCATTGATGGGCATTTGGGCATTGATGGGCATTTGGGTTAGTTCCAAGTCTTTGATATTATAAATAGTCCTGCAATAAATGTATGTGAGTTAAAGCACATTTTCAATTCCTTAAATGTACCCAGCCTGTTTCATCCTTCAGCCTTTATTCAGACTGTTCCAAGGAAGACAGCCTCAAATGCCTTCAAAGTACTGAATAAAGCAGGTTGGGATTTTGCATAGGCATGCTCTTCTCTTCCAAACATCAATGCATATCTAGATTTTTCTGGAAACTTGTAGCCCTATCAGTCTTTCGCTTTCCTGCTGTTGATAGTCATGTGGCTATGATATGTAATCAGTTGGTGTCCTAATTCTTTTTGAGATAAATAACAGAATATATACAGTTATGAAAAGCAATGTCTTTCAGTCTGAAGGTCCATAGTAGAGGCAGTATATAACTGAGAGCTGGAGTGTTATTCAAATGTAACCATTTTTTTTCAGATCTTTCAAGTACTTAAAGACAAGCTGGAATACATGTTCTTAATGTAAATTTTGATTTTTAAACACGAGCCAACTCTGTAGCCAAATAAGACATCTCTGTTGGTGAAATCCAACTCCAACTCAATAGCTGCCAGTTTGCAATATTTGTACTACTCCTTTGGCCTGAAATTTTTTTTTTCTTCTTATTTCATTCACTTCACACCAACTGTTGATTTTTGCTTTCTGTTTGTCTAACTTCTCCATTTTTTAGGTCATACTTTAAATATCATTTCCTCCCCAGAGCCTTCCCAGATCTGGGTTAATTCCTTCTCCCCTGTGCTCCAGCAGTGGCCTGCTCTATCTCTCTCAGCATGGACTGACACCTCATTATGCTTGGAAGTTTGGTGAGAACTGAGGTCATTTCTGTCTTAATGATTTATTATTTCTTCAACAAATGTTTCAGTGGGCACCTGCTATGTGCTGGTACTATCCTAGACACTAGGGAATCAACAGTTAACAAGATAGAAAAACTCCCTACCTTCATGAGCTGGGGAGAAAGATAATAAACAGGAGAAAGAAATAAAATATACAGTGTATAATATAGTGACTCTCTGAATCTCTCTTAGGGAAACCACAATAACTTACTTAGGCTAGGTCCTTTATCTGTACGCTACTCTATCAGTCAGGACAGGCTTAAGTGCTACTCAATCTTTCTTTTTTTCATTATTGCATCCTTAAGGAGTCTTTCTAGGCTTTTTTTTTTTCTCAAAACCCTTGTCAACTCCCCCCTCCACTCCATGACATTTTAATACCACAAGTATTCCTCACATTGTTTTATGTACTGTGGTCTTTTGGAGAGCCATAGACCATTATGTATTTTTTCACAACTCAAGAACAAGTTTTTGTTCCTTTGGGGGCAATACTGCCCCTGTTGAGGATGCATGGGTTATATGATGATGCTGTTGCGATTATTCCCAATGTTGGTGGTCAAGAGCAACAAAGGTTGCGACATGACCATCAGAGGTTAGCTGCGCGCTCTGAGACCCAGGGTGACAGTCATCATGTGTCACGTTGCTAGTCTCCAGACAGAGAGAAAGAGAGCATGGCAAGTCACAAAGAACCGTTCACAGCCTGTAAAGCTGCTGCTCGGCAGTCACACACGCTGCTTTTGTTCACATTTCATGAGCAAACCAAATTACAGGCCCATACTGTATTTCTTGCTGGCGAGAGGTGGGATGGAAAGTACAATCTTACCAAATGGCTGCCAGGAAAGTAGTTACCAGAATACTTATAAAGAGCCCTCAAGACTATCACAGTTGCCCTCCCAGTAATCCTGTGAGGTGGGGAGGGAGAGTCAACCAATACTTAGAAAATCAAAGTAATTTGTCCAAATGCCTGCAGAGGCAAAACTAGGATGCAGGTAACTGTCTGGGTCTGTTTATCTTATTCTTTGCCTCTGGAGTTCAACCTTGCCCTAAGGTGATGCACTTGGTTCACAGACTCCCCAAGAGGTCTTCAGGTCCCTTCCTCTAGAGCCAAGCAAGCTACAAGGTCCCTGTGATCGGCCTTGGGAGAAGAAAGGGGGCTAATTCCAAGGAAGGCATTTTTCCCTTGTCAGAGATCTGGGCCATGGAATTTCTTATTCTATTTTAGCAAGACAACACAGCAGAGGAGAAAATTCTGGATTTCCTTGTGCCAGAGCGTTGCTGGCTTCATTTCTGGAAGGCTTGGTGATGATTCTGCTGTCAATGATCTTCTCTCCAGCAAGTCTACATATGGGGCCTGCTCGGTATTCATTTGGAAGGAATGTTTGTTAGAATGATGATTTGCTGGGAGCTGATGGAGCCGGGCGTAGCATAGTTTGGGACATGTTGAGGTTTTTGGGAACCTAAACAGTAATCTGGTTTAATCCTACATTTGGACCAATAAGAAAATAGTGACTAAGTGTCCCACAGTCGCCAGTGACAGAGAAATCAATCCCCAGGCTCTTGATGTGTTTCTCTTTTCCTTTCTGGGAGGAGGATTTTTCTGTGCATCCAAAAGGGAGATCCTCCTATGGATGCCCTTTGCTTCCTTGCCAAGCTCCCTCATCCTCAGGACCCCTTACTAATTTCTTCTTCTCAAAAGAGAAATGCGTTGTGGTTTCTAGAGGAGAGTCCAGGTCTGAGCTTTTCCAAACTTGGCGGAAGCTCCTGGCAAGTTTTCTCTTGGACTGTCTGGTTTAGTTCCGTGGGCTGTTCTGGGACAAAACAGCTGGAGAGCAACTGGTCACTCTCGAGGGCTGGGAAAATGCCATGTGAATTCTCTGCAACTCGTGGTCCACTGTGGGTTTTCAGGAGCAAAACTATCCTTGCCCCTGGAGAGTCTCAGTACCCAGAATGCTTGCCTTTGAGCCCTCTGAATACACTATGACTATGGGAATTCTGCAGCCACCTAATGTGGCTTCTGTGGCTGTCCCCACCTTATCAAGCCTGGACCGTACTTATTCTGTAGCTTTTATTTTCCTATGTCCAGCACAGTCTGTGTATCTCATAAATATTTATCAATTCAAATTGCACTCGATTTAACAGAATTGAACAGCAGATGAAAAAGAGAAAGCTCTGAGAATTTAAGTACCTTGATCAAAGTTGCACAGCGAGTAAGAAGTTGAGTTCAGAATGTGAATTCAGTCAGTCTGATCCAGGCTGAATTAAACAATGACGTTAATATGAAGAGTACCTGTGGTAGACTGGGTGATAGGGAAAGCTCCTGTCTGTCTCATCCACACATCGGAACTGTTTGGAGCAGTGAAGAAGGCAATGAGATGAGCCTGACTGTTCCTAAGATAGCCTAAATTCTTTATAGTGTCTTGTCGTAAAGTAGTGAGAAGGGCCGTGTACAGAAGCAGCAGGCAGTCACCTCTGCGGTCTTTGCTTAGTAAACTTGCGTTATGGTAATTTGCCCAATCTGCTTTGTGGTCAGCCACGAGTGCCCTTTTCTCATGGTTTGTTTGTGCACAGAATGTGTCTCATCTGAGGAACTAAACATATTAGGAAAGAGGGCTCAGTTCAGCTTGCTTCAGCCCAAAGCTTGACCGGTAGCTGAACTCATAGGAGGTTCCCCAAGTTCCAGTTTAAATTAAAAAATGAAATAGCAAAAATCTTCCAACCCCCCAAAAAACAAATAAAGAATGTACCCTCATTCAGTTCTTTGTTTTTATTAGAGATTTGGATGCAGATAAGGTGGAAATGATGCCACAGCCTGTTTGTATATGATTTAGAGCCAAAATACAGCCACTGAATTTGGTGTACCTTCAAGAACGGCACTGGATATTTATAGGCTACACTGTAACCCTGCATCTCATTTTGGGAAGCCTGTTCCTGGGCTTGAACTACCTCAAAAGATTCCTACAGCTGTGGATGATTTTGTTGCAGCTCAGAAGCCTAATGTGCTTTATTCTATGCACACATTTATTTTTTCTTCCCAAAGAGACCCAAAACAACCCTGATAGTTCAAATGCATTAACCAAAGGTCATTTTTTAAGAAATGGGATTAATATTGTCACACTCTTTCCATTTGCATTATGGAAGGATTAACTTTGAATATTTATATGAAGCCAAATTGCCCATATTTCTCCCCTTCAAGTACAGGTTTCCTTAGAAAAGAGACAGGTATATTAATATCCTGCCTGGCAGTGACTAGAAAAGCAGGAATTCACATAAGATAAAACACATTTATGGCCCTCACTTCTCCATTAGGTCATTTTATCGTGTCACGGAGGTTAACTCTGGTTTAGTTCTGTGAGCTCTTCGGGGATATCACAGCTGGAGAGCAACTAATCTCTTTCAAGGACTGGGAAAATGCCACGTGAATTCTCTGCAACTCATGGGCCACTATGGGTTTTCAGCAGCAAAACTGCACTGGGCCTGGGAGAGTCTCGGTACCCGGAGTACTTGCCTTTGAGCCCTGTGAATACACTGTGGAAATTGTGCGGCCACCTGACATGGTGTGTGGACAAGCCATACACTGACTGGCATTCACCAAGACTCTTGCCAGGGTGCTTTGTTCTTTTTGTTGTGACCGTTTATCATGGTGAAATCAGGCAGTGTGTCCTGGCTACATCCGCTTGAAGGCACATAATAAGAAAACAAAATAAAAACAAAACAATAGAAGATAAAATTTTTAAAAAATAAAGAAATTGGGCAATATGTAGTGTGAAGTGACCCATCCTAGTTTCTAAAGTAAGATTGAGGTAGAAAAAGATAGGAAATAGCAGTTCACCAATCGATACCCTCTGGGATTTGAAGAAAATGACAGCATCCCAGGCATCTTGTGCTGAAATGGACAGCCGTGATGATCTCTTGTCTCCTGCAACCACAGGGAAAGTTCTTAAAGAGACTCTAACAGTCAAAGATCCATGGAGCAATAGACACAACCTCCAGTTAGGATTTCTGGTTGGAATCCAGTTGCTTAGTGTTGACAAGAGAGTTATTACTGACCTTCCCACTAGCTGCTTGATGATGGAATCCACTGAAACACATCCAGGAATCGTTCATTATGCACTATAGTAAAGTATTCACAGAGATTTTTTTTTCTTCTCATATACCTTTTTTTTTCCCCTAAAGGAGAGCTGATTTTAATCGGAATTCTAATACAATTCCGAGATAGTATATAAAGGTGACACATGGAAATAGAGAACCTTGCATGTGAGGGCGATCTGGCTGAAGGAGTCTCACCCCATTGATTTTACAACCCTTCAGAAGAGATGTACAGGGAGCAGTGAGGGAGCTGATGCGGCTGCTCTGGATACTTAAGCGAATCTCTCCTTCCTCCCTCACTGGTCCATGAGCGTCCCTCCTGACGCTGCACGCTCGGTCAAAGGGGAGGACCATTTCCAGTGAGGAGGACTTGGCTTCGGTCAAGGGTAAACAAGAGGTTGCCCTCCCCTGCTAGAACCTCCAAAGAAACTCTCAAGGAAATATAGGACCACAAGATAAGCCTCCTCCCCATTTTTTTGTCAATGGATAGCAGCAAATTTTCTATCTTAGCCGTCTCCTTCATCCTTTGTTTAGAAAGCTGTTTCCCTGCGGCTGCTTTTCTCTCTTCTTTTTCCTTAACATTAAGATCAAAGGCACAGTTCAGGTCACTTATCCTCATTCAACCGAGCTACTATTTTGATTCCAGCGTGAATATTCATTAGATTCTACCAATATGCGATGGCTCATTAATTGTATTACCCTGAGGACTCCTGTCACCTTGTGTACTTCACATTAATTCAGACTTTTAAATTTCGTTCATCTCATCTCTTCAGACAGACAATTGGGTTTCTTCCAAGTATCTCTTCATCTCTGACATAAAGTACAGCTAACATTTTGCATTAGATTGAAAGAGAAGAGCAGAGACCCTGTCTCACACATGAAGAAATTCCCTGAAGTGTTTTGCACAATTTATATGCATAGATATTCTGTGAGTGTTCATTAAAGGAATGAATGAGAGAATGAGGAAAAGTCAGCATCCAGCTTTGCATCTACTCAGCCACTCACTAGCTGTGTGGCTTTGGGTGAGGCATTTGACCTCTCCAACCTCCATTTCCTTACCTGTCAATAAGCGAGGGGTTAGGTGATTCCTCATTTGCTTTCAATACTTAGAGTAGATATTCTCATCCACTTACTTTTGACCTACATCCAATATAGCAGGGACTTAATTAATATAGGGCTTGCAAATCTTTCCTAAACCAGCTGCAAAATCCCTAAAGGATGTTTAATGTGCCTTTTTTTCCCTAACTACTTCACACATTACCTTTAAACTAGGACAAAGAAGACTTAATGAGAAAAAGTCAAAAGACTTTCAAGTTCCAGTAAGAGGAGAACTTGCCTTTTCTGAGAGGTGCTACCAAAGCTTAATAATCTGGGGAGAAATAAAAAACTCTAGAAGACAATTGGATTTTCATTCCCTCCCAGCAGAAAATATCTTTATATATCATATTGTATTGAAATGATTTCTTTTCTTTTCTGTTTCATCCAATATTGATAAATGACTCAAGAGCATGGACCAGGGTATCTTCAATCACTTTTATATCCCAAGTACCTAGATTAGTGTCTCGTAATAGGCGCTCAATAATGTTGAGCTACACTGTTAAAGTGAAGATTCAGAAAGGCTTGAAATAACTTGCCAGGATAACTCCGCTAATGGTGGAGCAAGATTATGAGACTATTTTCTGATTACAGACACACAGCTCTTCCTATTATGGTACCTGATTACACTGAGCCATGACCAGCCTTTAATATCTGAACAAAGACTAGTTATCCGATGGTGGCACCAACTGTGAGGACCACATACTGAGTCATTTTGATGGATTCGAGGGGGCTCTGAGTAGCCAGGAGTGGGCACAGAGATTCTCTGTCTCAAAGAGTTTGTTTAGATGAAGCAAGGAAGGAAGGCACGAGTTAAAATTTCCAACTGCTTCTTAAAAATACGTTTGCTAGAGTGGAGACTGAATGACCCAAGAGACGATTTGAATTTCAGCCCTGGCTGGATGCTAGACCAGGGAAACTGATGTGGGCAGATTTTCTGTTACATTTTTCTTATACTTCCTTGAAAACAATGACTTTTTTAAAATCAAAAGAAGTAAGAAATATTACATAATTCAGTTTGGAAATGGTCTGAAGCAATTTCATCTGAAGCAATAATTACTTCCAGTATGTAACTCATTAAGAAAAGTTCAAAACAGGAAAATAAGCAAAACTACTGAGTATAAGAGCCAGGAATTGTGTGAATCAAGATCACTTACTTAATTTTATTATCTATTTATTTAAATTAATTAATTTTTTTTGACTTGACTGGGGTACATGTGCAGATCGTGCAGCACTGTCACATAGGTATACACATGCCATGGTGGTTTGCTGCCTCCATCTCCCCGTCACCCACATTAGGTTTTTCTCCTAATGTTATCCCTCCCCAATCCTCCACCCCCTGTTGTCCCTTCCCTAACCCCCTACCCACTAACAGACCCCAGTGTGTGATGTTCCCCTCCCCGTGTCCATGTGTTCTCATTGCTCAACACCCAGTTGTGAGTGAGCCTTGTTATAGCCAATGCTTTTAATTTGATGTCTTAATTTTCACATTTCTAATTCAAAACATATTTGTGTTCTATGTTTCTATGGTTATATAAGATAGGAATAAAACTATGAGGAACTGGAAAGGGAGAAAAAAGGAAAACCTGCAGTATCGTGTTTACAGGCATGTTTTAGTAGCATGCTTCATTTGTTTATTCATTCATTCACTAGTTTATTCCTCAGAAATGCTAGAAGTACAAAGATAATTGTGACAGGCTCTCTGTTACAAACTCCCTATTTAGCCAGAGTCAGAAGGCAACCAATACTTGAAAAATGGCAGATGCCATGATGAGATGGAATAAAAGGAGCATCTTTAGTGCCAGATGAGTTGAAGTTCTTCAGATTGAGAAAGACAGAGGGCTAAATCTATCTGAGGGATGTGGCCTGTGTCAAAGCACGTGGATGTGGATGAACTGGTCAGGCCAGGGAATGGTGAAGCACAGTGGGTAGAGCAGGAGACAGGGTTGGAAACATGCTCTGAGGTCAGGCTACAGCCCAGTACCAACGACACTAACTACATGTGGATGCTTTAAATTGAGAAGTACTGTATGTATAAAATACATGTTGGATTTTAAAGATATAGTAGAAAGAAAAGAATGCTAACTATCTCACTAATAATGTTTCATATCTATTATGTGTTAAAATGATCATATTTTAGATATGCTAAGGAAAATACATTATTAAATTAATTTCAGATTTTTAATTTTTAAAAAGATGGTTGCTAGAAAATTTAAATTACATATATGGCTCATATTATATTTGCATTTTCGTGGCATTGTTTTATGGACAATGGTAATGTACTCAAGTGTAGGCTTTTAGAATTTGCATTTTGTTTTTAATTCTGTAGTCCTTAAAGTTGCCAATATAATAATTTTACCTGTCATGATTTAGTTTGTATCTCTTAAAAAAACCATTTTTCTATATAAACAAATAACACTCTCAAATTGTTAAATATAGATAATTCTTTAACATTGTCTGTCATTCAGTCTATATTAAAAATGACTCAGTGGTCCCCAAAACGTCTTTATAGTTGCTTTGCCAAAATCAGGATCCAACCCAGGACCGGTATCATATTTGTTGTTATGGTTCTTGAACCTGTTTTAACTTAGATTAGCTCCTTCCCTCTCCCTCCTTTCTTGGAGGTCACTACATTTATAAATAGACCAGTGCAGATACCCATGTTTTACCTTCTGGATTTTGTGGTTTGTTTTTCTTGTTTACCTTCTTACTTTATTCTTTGTATTTCATATCAAATGTAAATTAGACCTATAAGTCTGAGTAGATTTGAGTAAAACATTTTTTTTCTTTAATATAACACATACAATATTGGGTACTTCTTGTTTTATCACTTCAGGAGATAACACATGTAAGATTTTACCATGATTAGTGGTGCAAAGTTTGATCATTGGATTGCAGTGAGAGCAGCTTCATTCCCCCAGTACAGAGTTATAATTTTCCCTTGGCAACCAGGAACCTTTTAATTAAGAGTACTGTAGTTAGATCTTCACTGTGGAGTAGTGTAGACTGCAGAAGAGACTAAGAGAAGAAAAGAGAAAGCCATGAGACTATGAACGTTATTTACTCTAGTTGTCTACAAAAGAGAGAGATGATGATGATCTTACTCTGAGCATTCCGGGTACTATACTGATTTCTCAGCATGTAGTAATCCCAGCACTTTGGGAGGCCGAGGCAGGCAGATTACTTGAGGTCAGGAGTTTGAGACCAGTCTGGCCAACATGGTGGAAGCCTGTCTCTACTAAAAATACAAAAATTAGCCAGGCATGGTGGCACATGCCTGTAATCCCAGGTATGTGGGAGGCTGAAGCTGGAGAATCACTTGAACTCAGAGGTGGAGGCTGCAGTGAGCCGAGATTTTTGCCACTGCACTCCAGCCTAGACAACAGAGTGAGACTCCATCTCAAAACAAATAAAAAATAAAAATAAATAAATAAATAAATTCTCACACAGCCCTGTAGGGTAGTTTTCTTATCCCCATTATCTGTCCAAAACTGAAATTTAGAGAGACTGAATAACGAGCCTACTCTCACACCAGCGGTGGCAGAATGGTGATTAAAACCCAGCTCTGTCTGACATCAAAATCCTTGTGTTGACCCACTTTCCTGTGGTGACTGCAAAACAGTTGGACTTGAGGGGCTGTTAAGGTTGTGACCATTTTTCTTAATTTGGTGACCAAGTCTACTCAGTGTATGGAAGGAAATAACTCGGAAGGGTCTATGTCAGATGATTAGAGTATGATTTTGTTGAATTTAGGATGTCAGTTGGATATGTCAACTGAAAATATAGGTCTGGAATTAAGCAAGAGAAAACATAGGTCTGGAGTTCACAAGACGGGTCAAAGAAAAAGTAGACTCCTAAGTATAGATTAAAGAGTCATCTGCACAGAGATGTGGCTTGGACCACGGGGGTATATAAAGCCACCTGGTAAAATTCTATAGCATAAAGATACCTTCACTTCATATTTGTAAGCCATTTGAGACTAGCAAACCAATATCAAAAGGAAGACAACTACACAAATTAAAAATACCATATCTGATTTTCGTAGTCCTAAAAAAGTTGAAATATCATAAAGAATTCTTAGTGTAATCTTTTGGTATAAGTTCTTTATGTTATTGTGCTAGGAAGTTACAGTATTTCTAAGGGAAGTCATTTTCCATATGGTCAGTGGGTATCATGACAGTATATCCAAATCATGTTCTGACAAGCAGAAGTTTATTTACTTATAGAATGGGACAGAATTGTTTATATTAGGCTGGTCATAGAAAACCTAGGTTATATACTTACTACATGAGAGGCTAACCTATACTTTGAACAATTTTGAATTAAAAGATACCACAGTTGCCTCTGGAACACTCCTCAGTATAGGAGTAGAGAATTCTGAAAATTTGTTTTGCTCTTTTTGAGGTTATCTACAATGGCATGTGTTAGTAAAATGATAATTGTAATTGTTTGAATATATATATATATTTAGTTATACTTTTAGTTCTGGGATACATGTGCAGAATGTGCAGGTTTGTTGCATAAGTATTCATGTGCCATGGTGGTTTGCTGCACCCATCAACCCATCATCTACATTAGGTATTTCTCCTAATTCTATCCCTCCCCTAGCCCTGCATCCCCTGACAGACCCCGGTGTATGATGCTCCCTTCCCTGTTTCCATGTGTTATCATTGTCCAACTCCCACTTATGAGTGAGAACATGCAGTGTTTGGTCTTCTGCTTTTGCGTTACTTTGCTGAGAATGATGATTTCTGCCTTCATCCATGTCCCTGCAAAGGACTTAAACTCATCCTTTTTTTATGGCTGCATAGTATTCTGTGGTATATATGTGCCACATTTTATTTTTCCAGTCTACCATTGATGGGCATTTGGGTTGGTTCCAAGTCTTTGCAATTGTGAACAGTGGGGCAATAAACATATATGTGCATGTGTCTTTATGGTAGAATGCTTTATAAACATCTGGGTATATACCCAGTAATGGGATTACTGGGTTAAATGGCATTTCTGGTTTTAGATCCTTGAGGAATCGCCACACCGTCTTCCACAATGGTTGCACAAATTTACACTCCCGCCAACAGTGTAAAAGCGTTCCTATTTCTCCACATCCTCTCCGGCATCTCTTGATTCCTGACTTTTTAATGGTCGCCATTCTAACTGATGTGATGTGGTATCTCAATGTGGTTTTGATTTGCATTTCTGTAATGACCAGTGATGATGAGTTTTTTTGTCGTATGTTTGTTGGTCACATAAATGTCTTCTTTCGAGAAGTGTCTGTTTATATCCTTTGTAAAAGTGATCTTTCTGCCATCTGAAATTGTTCTTCTTCCTCTGGGGCAGCATTAAGAATCCACTATTTTTCATTTAATGGTCTTTTTTTTTTAATGATCATTTGTGGAATCTGATAATTCATTTATCTCAATGAGGAAAGGTTTAAATACACATTCCTCAAATGGACAGATATGTTTACTGCATATTTATAAAGCTATAGAAAGGCGAACTTTTTGTCCTAAGGATTTTTGATTACTTTTAATGGCAATTGCAATAGGTAAAAAGACAATTTCTGGGACATGGGTCAGGTAAAATTAAATAGATTTTAGGAAACCCTTCAAGGTGGAAAATTAATCAATTTAAAATATGTATATTGAGAACTATATATGGAAAGTGAAGGGAGAGAGCCCCCCCTCTGTCTTAGAGATGCTCTTCCAGAAGCGGGTGGTCATATTGGCTGATTATTTCCACACAGCTGAGATCTCTTCCAGGCATGAGATGATCTTGGCTTATCTTCTTTTCCTCCGTGTCAAGAAACCACAGGATAAACTCAGCATGAAAATGAAAACTGATTTATCCTTAAAATTAGAAAATTGCAGTGACAAGGACATTTTGGTTAGCCCGATAAATAGATGTCTTTAATTTTAACCTTCAGAATGGTATAAAATGCTTGCTGGTACAACCCTATGTTTCATTGCAGCTTATTCACAAGAATAGTTTACATATTTTTCTATATAGAGCACTACTGTAAACTTTTTAGCTTTAGCTAATATTTATGTGTGTCAGTGTTTATGCAAGTAAATCATTACTAAAGGAGTGAATGCCACCATGGAGTCAACTATCGATTAGCAGGTTTGATCATTTCAACATTCTGCCAATTGAATTCTACATTTAGACCAACTCTTTTATTTTATAGATGATAAAACTGGAACACTACAGAGGTAAGGAATTTATCCAAAGTCACACTCACAATTAGAGCCAGAATTAGGCTGAAATCCAGATTTCCGGCCTGAAGCTCTTCCTGTTGCCTTCACATTTACATTGGGTCAGTTTTTCGATGGATTAGTTCCTTTTTTTTTGAGACAGAGTCTCACTCTTGTTGACCAGGCTGGAGTGCAATGGCATGATCTTGACTCACCGTAACCTCCGTCACCCAGGTTCAAGCAATTCTCCTGCCTCAGACTCCCAAGTAGCTGTGATTATAGGTGTGTGCCACCACACCCGGCTAATTTTGTATTTTTAGTAGAGATGGGGTTTCTCCATGTTGGTCAGGCTAGTCTCAAACTCCCGACCTCAGGTGATCCGGCCACCTTGGCCTCCCAAAGTGCTGGGATTACAGGCGTCAGCCACCGCGTCCAACTGATGGATTAGTTCTTTAGCATTTATGAAGTTTCTCTTTTGAGATGTCAAGTTATTTTTTATCTATCTATCTATCTATCTATCTATCTATCTATATCTACTTTCTCTCTCTCCATATATAGTTTTTCTCTATAAATATCTCTCTCTCTCTATATATATATGTATACACACACACACACACACACACCCACACATATATATAACTGGAACACTACAGAGGTGTCTCAAAATATATATATTTTGAGACAGGGTCTCACTGTGTCACCCAGGCTGGAGTGCAAGTGGCATAATCTTGGCTCACTGCAACCTCTGCCTTCTGATTCTCCTGCCTCAGCCTCCCAAGTAGCTTGGACCACAGACACACACCACTACACTACACCCTGCTAATTTTTGTACTTTTGTAGAGACAGGGCTTTGTCATGTTGCCCAGGGATCTTGAACTCCTGAGCTCAGGTGATCCACCCGTCTTGGACTCCCAAAGTTCTTGGATTACAGGCGTGAGCCACCGCACCCAGCCTCATTTTGAATATTGTTAATAGCAAGATTAAATCAACTCTCTAGAGTAATTTGTATTATATCTGTCTGGATGTCTTATTTGTAGTCACTTTTGAAAAGTGTTGGATTGTTTAGAGGCATTATATTTTCCTGGACCATTGAAGATATCTTAAAATAGCCAAATGCAGTAGAAAGAAGCCAGACCCAGAAACTTGGATTATAGTTCTGTCTTCATCACTGACCTTGCAGAAGCTGCTTACTGCTATAACATCTCAGTTTTTCAGCTATAGAATAGAGATCATAATATCTACTTAAATCTTTCCAATGATCAGTATAAAGATAAAATAGACTAATGATGATGAAAATGTGTTAGACGGGTGGAATATACTTTATGTCTATAACAAAGCTGGAGAACTTTTAAAAAGGTCACTTAAACTTATAACATGTTTAGACTGGCCAAATGATAAGCCTGTAAAGAGATACTCATTTTGTTTGCTTTGGGACTTTCTTAGCAGTAGACTGACTTCTGTATCATTGATGACTCTACAGGTGTGGCTATAAAAATAAACATCCTATTTACTTTGTCATGTAGTTCTGATGAAATACACTGTTGTGAGCTTCAAGAGCAATGACTACTGCTAATTAACAGTATGCCAGATTTTATAACATCCTAAGGAAGGTTGGACAGAACTGACTCACTCCCATTGCACATGGCGTTCTCACTTAGCAAACAGGAACACAATGGACTCCTGAAGCTTAAGACGTGAACGTTTTCTATCAGTTTCAAGGAACTTGTACAGTATTTGCACAGCTGTTCTGTCATATAGTTTTTACAGGAGACAGAAATTAAGGTCTCTCAGTAATAATAATGATAAAAATAATACCTATAATTTCTTGATGTCCTATTTTATGTCAGTCATTGTGCAAAGGTTTTACATACATCTAATTCTCAAAGCAACTCTATAAAGGTGGGTATTATTATACCTATTTTACTTTATAAAATCCTTATAGAAAGAAAGTAAGATATGTTATGATTTGTCAGTGTCCATTTGCGTCATGGCAGGTATGCTTGCATTTCTTCTCCGATGAGCAGATGCAAACATTGGTAATTCCAGCTAGCAGATAAACTAAGACAAATGAAGCTAAATAACTTGCTTAAATAGCAATCAGACTTCTCACTGGGATTTTAATTTTATAGTTTCCCTTTAAGATACTTTTTCATTAGGTCATTGGCTTTCAAATTAATGAATTCAAATTATGTGATGGACACGTGTCAGATTACAGGGAGAAAACAGACATAGCCTCTGTCCTAACTGGGTGGAGATGAACTGAAATCAGGCCTGCCTTTGGAGTTTTGGAGAGTCTCATCGTTCACTTTCCTTTCTCCCACAATACATTTACACAGATTAACATAGGTTTAAACAGTTAAAATAACTCATGATCACTGCCACTTATTGAGCATCTTGTTTAAGGTCCTCTACTTTTATTATCTTATTTCCTCTCTGTGGCACCCAGGGAGAAAGGATGATACCACTTTTTTTTTTTTTGCCTGGGAGGAAGGAAAACATGAAGAGGATGAGCTGCAAGATAGCAAGAGGCAGAGGTCAGAGTCAAAGGCTAATCTCCATGTTCCAAAGCCAGCCATCCTGTCTCCTACTCACAGGACCTCTTGGGTTACAGGCATTAGCTTTTTTTATGGAGCAACTGGTGAAGCCACCATCTCTCTTACCCTATATTTATTCTATACTTGCAGGCTATGAGGGCAAGGAGAAGTGATGGATTCAGGGAGTTCAGAGAAAGGGGAAAACTCAGGTTCTTTGCCTACTTGAAAACATAGTTATAATAAATATTATTTATTACAGGAAAGTTTTTTTAAAGCTTGGTAGTAGCAGGCTAGCATTGTGGGCTTTGTGAAAGAGATTGGGCTTTTGAACCCTCTCCATGAAGTGACTTAGTTATGGCACTGAGAATTCAAATACCAAACTTGTATTATGTAGCAAATAAGTGAAAAAAAAAAAAAAACTAGTGACCAGTTGTTCAACCTGAAATTTCCTCATATTCTTAAACTCTTAAGAGTTTAAGTGACTTTGACTTTCAAAGAGATTTTTAAAGGCCTGAGGTCCAACCATACCCCAAATCGATTGGATTAGATTCCCTAGAGGTGGACTCCAGGCCATGGATTTTTTTTTAAGTTCCCAGGTGATTTCAATGTATAGGTAGGTGTGAGAACTGGGGGTAGCAACTCTGAGCTCCCAACTCTTATATCAGGTGCTTTTCATAGCATTTTTGGGGCTTTTCCTCCATATTTTACTCTTTTTCACAACTGATTCCTTTGAAGAATAATTATTGTTTCTGCTTAAAGTCAATATAATCTATTCACTTTAGGATATTACTGAATATATAGGTTTGTCATTTTTAATTGAAAAAAATCTTCTATTCTGTTACTCTAACTTGAGTTTTTCTGTTTTCTTTCTTTCTTTTTTTTTTTTGCTGTTTCTACTCCAGCCTGTGAATGACATCTTTGACTGCTTAGAGCAAGCATAACTGTAAAATGTGTATGGAGGAAAGCTCTGAGTTAATATTTCATGCCAGCTACAAATTCCACATTAATGATATTATCTTAGGGTGAAGATACATAGAAGTCAATTTTAACTTCCTAATAGCTCCATAGGTTTATAATCTCTTTTATTTCTTTAGCAATAAAAGATTATTTAAGTTTAAAGTTTAAAATTCTTCAACATTTCCATGATCTTGAAAAGTAGTTTATCATTAAGTATGTATTAAATGATAAATTTAGGCCAGGTGCAGTGGCTCATGCCTGTAATCCCAGCACTTTGAGAGGCCAATGCAGGTGGATCACTTGAGGTCAGGAGTTTGAGACCAGCCTGGCCAACGTAGTAAAACCCAGTCTCTACTAAAATACAAAAATTAGCCTGGCATGGTGGCGTGTGTAATCCCACCTACTTGGAAGGCTGAGGTCAGAGAATCGCTTGAACTTGGGAGGTTGACTCTGCAGTGAGCCCCCATCGCACCACTGCACTCCAGCCTGGGCAACAGGCTGGATTTAATTGTAATTGTATTCACTTACACTTCCAAAAAGACAATTTGGTTCAATAGATTCACTGCTAAATAACACCAGACTTGTAACAAAATTTTATATCATGACACTTTCAACTGGAGATTCCCATTAGGCACTAGTTCAGAGCCTCCTTACCCTAAACTGGAATATTAAGAAAATAAACCATTGAACATAAAACATTTAGATACAACTTATACCACAATAAGAAACCTAGGTAGTTTGCTTGGTTTACTTGGAACTTATCTTAACCTCTCCTTAGGTATTTTTTTTTCTCTCTTCAACAGACAGAAAAAGAGCTGTCTGATCATTTCACTGCTTGTAGTCAGTCGTATGTGATTTTCTTCTCCAATATCCTATTTTTTCTTCTCTTTCCTAAGCAAGTTGCTTGCTTAGGGTAACAAGTCACCAACTTCCATTTGTATCATCTTTTCTATCATAACATCCTCCCTCCTCAAGCAACTACTCTTGCTTTGTAATTTACTCTTCAGTCTCTGTAAATATTTGAGGATAAAGGCGTGCCAGAGGTCCAACAAGATCTGACTGAAGCAGAGAAGGCCAGGTAGTATCTTAACTAGCTGCTATGGAACTTGGCCTTTACTTTGAAGGCCGTGACACACACTAGTAGACGTCCAGGTCTAAAAGGGTCTTAAGAGACTAAGTAGCAATAGCTAAAATCCAAACAAAACTTAAGTAGATACCACAATACCAATTTAATAATTTACTATAAGAAATAGCAGGACAACGGAGAAGCTAACAACTTTCATAGTCAGCTGATGTTCTTGATTCCTGCATAGATTCCTGTAATCTATGCAGGAATCAAATCATGATTAGAAATTTCCTTTGGTGAGGTTAAAGCCAAAATAAAAATAATTTGCATCAATTGATGAAGGATCTTTCTGTCATACGTAATAAGAAGCATCAATGTAGGTTAGGTCATGTAAATGAGTAAATTCAACCTGGAGGAAAACTGAAGTCAGGCCTCTTTAAGGTTTTCTCAGTCACTCTGACCCAAAGCATTATTGCCCTAGTTTTGCCAGAGCACTGACTTATCAATAAAAGTCAGAAGTCTGAATTTCAAAAAAAATCACCTTGTTATGGCTAAATTTGTTTCAAATTTGAGCATCCAAATACATAATGATAGCAAAATTATAATCCATTGTATATATATATATATGTATAAATTATGATCAATTAAATGAGTCGGTACTGATACATAAGTAAGCAAAATCACAGGAGAGGAGGGAAAGGTTTTGCTTACAGTAGAAAGCTAACAATATATGACAGTGGAATGGTGGAAATGACCATTTGGCAACCATGACAATAATGATTAATTCAGGCAGAAATCACTGATAAATGCTACCATTAATGTACAAAAGTTTGAGAAATAATAGGATAGTTCCATATTATCAAATTAGCCCCCCACCACATTTTCATTAATTACAAAGGAGAAAATAATAATTTTACAGTGAAGAAACCTGGCAGAAATGCCTTAACACAGTGATTAAAGTTAGCATCACCAATAGGGCAAATCAGCATGAGCACCTCCTGATACGATGCACTAAAAAGGTAAGAACATCACTCTGACATGCCTCAAAACATGCAAAAAGGTAGCCTAAGCATAAAGAAACATCAGACAAACCCAAATTGTGGGCCATTCATAAAACAAGTAATGTATACTATTTAAATGTCACGGCCATGAAAGAGTGAGGAACAGTTTCAGATAAAGGGAAGCTGAAGTGACATGACATTGGAACCAGTGCCTGAGCTCGGATTTGTGGTATTGTCATAAAGGACATCAGTGGGACATTAGTGAAATCTGAATAAGGTCTGTGGAAAAGGTGACAGTATTGAACCAATTTGAATTTTCTGATTTTGACACTTGTGCTATGGCTAGATAAGAAATATACTCTGAAGTATTTAGAAGTAAAGGGGTATTATGTCTGCAGGTTATGATCAAATAGTTAAAAAAATTACACACAGAGGCACACATACAAAGAAAGAAAGATGATAAAGCAAATGTAAAATACTAACATTAACATTTGGGTGAAGAGTAAACAAGAATTCTTTGTACTATTCTTGCAGCTTTTCTGTCAGTTGGAAATTATATCAAAATGTACATGTGAAAATAGTCACTAATGTGAATCAATGCTCTCTACAAAGAACTTACACCTGGAAACGGAACTCCTGAATTCCTGTAGGTGAACCTCTGGAGTGACAGTGTGACAGAATGCATGAGGATCTGGTAGCTGCATTTTTCCTTTTCTTCTTGTTTTCTTCCTTAGATATCTTAATATGGTGATCAATGTCACAGTTTTAAATATGGAGAGGTCCAACTAGAGCTGCATTCTGCTCATGTGATTTGCGGACAATCTCAAGTTCCTATTTACAAGTCATTGACGGGACAGTGACTGATATTTTTAGGAAAATCTTCCACAGAAACTTCCACCTCTCAATGTTAATTTCAGATTAATTTTTTCAGGAGGTAGTCCTGAATTTCAAGTTTTAGGGTATAACTTCCAAATATTGGTAATATCTTTATCTTCTCTTCTCCTAGTGGACTAAATCCCTGGTGGTCCCTATCCCTAACTAAATTGCTTTATTATTTAAAATTTTGAGTTTCCTACAGGTCTATCATCTTTATTTATGACTGGAACTCTTTGTCCCTGCCCTAGTCTTGGGCATACACAGGACTTTGCCTTCAATAGCATTTATTATAGTCACGTTAGTAATTACATATTACCTGAAAGCAAATGCTTTCAGTGAACCCATTAATGTACAATTCAGCAAGTGCTCTTGAATAGTAACAAGGATTTCCATTTTAATAAGGTTTGACTAAAGTGCAGCAGTCTCTGCAAATCATCCAAAATGGTACAGTACCTGCATCAGAAATGCAGTCATGGCTGTGTGAGGGATCAACAGAGGAAGCTTATTTCCACCCTCATTTCTCTTCCTTAAAAGGAAAGAGAATTGCTGGATAATCCACTTTAATAGCAGAGGAAGCAGCAAATTGATTTTTTGACAGGATTACTGAGGAGAATGAGGAGGAGTGGGTGGAATTGACTGAGCAAGATGAGAGATGAATGATAATGGCCAGGGAGAGGCCAGCATCCTGATAGTGAATACTGGGCATAAGCTAAAATAACAAAAGTACTGTTTTTGAAGTTGTCTGGAGGGAGGAAAACCATATGTAGATGGATTTTCAAACAATTAAATTTCAGACTTTTTTGTGATTGTCATAGAAACCGTTCCGTAAAACAAAATGTGGCATATGTCAAATACTGCCATGTGGGAGATGGGACTTTAACCTGAAGATTTTGATGGGAAGACTGCTACTTCTGATTGAGACAGATTAGAAAAGGTAGGTGGCAAAGAGAAGGAAAGGGAGCAGGTGGAAGAGAAAGGCTTTGATCTTGCTTTAGTGAAGCCCGGGAGGACCAGTGAGGAATGAGTGGAGAAATAAGACGGGAGGCTAGGTGGAGGGAGGTAGGAGGAGAGAAAAGCATTGTAACAACTGGTATTTCAGAGAAATGGTTCTCTGAAACCATTTCTAAATTTGACAGGAGCAACATTCACTGACAGCTTAAAGCCCAGGAAGAGTAAATGTTTCAAATTTTAAGTAATCACATAAAATGGGCAAGCAAAAGACAAGCACGTGGGGTAGGTTCTTCTCCCACAAATGGCAGGGAAGGAATCTGCCTGCTTGCCCTTTTTCTCAGAATAAGGAAAGCTATCTTCTTTCTGTTCTTTCCTGAAATATCTGAGCAGTGACCCTGATGAGAGGGAGGAACGGAGAGGAATGTCTTTAGCCAGGCTAAGGCAGAGTTATGGCCATTTTTGCCTTCAGAAAATAATGAGTTTCTGCAGAGACCCTGCTCAGCAGCTGAAAACAGTTTTGTTTTGTTTTTGAGATGGAATCTTGTTCTGTCGCCCAGGCTGGAGTGCAGTGGTGTGATCTCGGCTCACTGCAACCTCCACCTCCCAGGTCCCAGGTTCAAGTGTTTCTCCTGCCTCAACCTCCTGAGTAGCTGGTGCACACCACCAAGCCCAGCTAATTTTTGTATTTTTAGTAGAGAAGGGGTTTCACCATGTTGGCCAGGCGAGAAAACAGTTTTTAAGAAGGCTGTCTTGTCAATTCAACGGCCGTGCTGCTTTGTTGTAGACAGACCTGGCTTCAGACTCTGGCTTTGTTTTTATCAGCAAATTTCCTTATCTTCCTTCCCATTTTCACATTTACAAACCAACTCACGTGTGCACCTGCTTTCCACTTCTTTCCCTTGCAATGCAGAGGCAGTCTCCTCAGTGTTAATGGCTCTTCTCTGCATTTGAGTTACAGACCCTGTTTTCTGTCACATTCTCTAGGAAGGCACAGTGTTCTTTCAGTGTTATTCATGATGGACACGGCCCCTCTCCACTGGATCTTTTCTATCAGCATGACGACAGGCTTTAATATCTCCTATGCCGAAAAGACCTCACTTGCAAACACATCTCTTCTTATTTCTCAGCTCCCTTTCATAATCACATCCTTCCTCTCCCGCCTCCCATGTGCTCTTCCACCCCCTCCAATCCGTATTCTACTATTACTTTTGACAGGATTACTGAGGAGAATGAGGAGGAGTGGGTGGAATTGACTGAGCAAGATGAGAGATGGATGATAATGGCCAGGGAGAGGCCAGGATCCTGATAGTGAATGTTGGGCATAAGCTAAAATAACAAAAATACTGTTTTTGAAATTATCTGGAGGGAGGATAACCATATTTAGATGAATTTTCTCCAATCCATAATCTACTATTACTTCCTAAAAAACTTTCGTGTTAGTGAATTCTATGCTGCCAAATCCAATAGATGCTCTGTGTCTCTTTTTCTGAATTCTCATCAGCATTTGCATCTTGTTGGAGGTTTTTTGTACTTGGCACAGTTTGCAATTCTTTTCCTTCTCTCTCTCTTTCTTTCCTTTTTTTGTTAACATGATACTTGCCTCTCTACACAATGCAAATGGAGAGGATGACGTTGTGTACAAGACAGGGAATGTGCAGGTAACGTAGTGGAATGACACAGCCTCAGTTTGAATCACTGATAGGTTCTTCTGGTGTTGTTTAACTTATTTCCCTCCCTCCCTCCCTCCTTCCTTCCTCCCTCCCTCCCTCCTTCCTCCCTGCCTCCCTCCCTCCCTTCCTTCCTTCCTTTCTTCCTTCCTCTCTTTCTTCCATTCTCTCTCTCTCTCTCTCTCTCCTCTCTCTCTCTTCATGGAAGTTCATTCTTCTTGCCTAGGCTGGAGTGCAGTGGTGTGATCTCAGCTCACTGCAACCTGTGCCTCCCTGGTTGAAGCGATTCTCCTGCGTCAGGCTCCTGAGTAGCTGGGATTACAGGCATGCACCACCATGCCTGGCTAATTTTTTGTATTTTTAGTAGAGACTGGGTTTCGCCATGTTGGCCAGGCTGGTCTGGAACTCCTGACCTCAGGTGATCCACCCATCTCAGTCTCCCAAAGTGTTGGGATTACAGGCATGAGCCACCATGCCTGGCTGTTTAACTTTTCTAAACCTCAGTTTTCTAATCTTTAAATGTGGACAATAATACGGAGTTGGTGTGAGACATAAATGAAACTATAAATGCAGAGTTATTCACATAAGGTTTGGTATGTAATGAACATTCCACAACTCTTACCTAATAATTTTGCTGCTCACTTTTTATTCCCCAACAGCCAGTCTAATGCTTGGAACCCAGTGGGCTCTTGTTAAATATTTGTTCAGAGATTAAAAAAATGAATAAGTCGTAAGCTCAATGTAATTCATACAGTTGTATTGAGGATGAGACAAAGCCTATGTAAAGTGATTGAGACAGTGCCTGGTACACTGTGAGTGCTCAATGAAGCCATATTATCATTAGTACTCAGAGAGGCTGCTGATCCAATCAATTAATATGATTAAGAACTATTCTCAGGGCTCTTATTTAAAGCAATCATCATTTTAAATTGTCCATCAGGTACCACCCCTCTCAAGTAATAAAGGACATAAGCTCCTGCAATCATCTGCCTTTATTTCATTTTCTTTCCTCTCTCTTTCCTGGATCCCCACCAAGAAATAAATCTGCTAAAACAATTTTTATTTTATTTTAGCAATCCTTACCTTGAATCCTCTCTCTCTCCAATTACCATCCCATTTCTCTTCTTTTTATTACGGTAAACTATTTAAAGGAGTTGTAAGCCGGGCACGGTGGCTCACATCTGTAATCCCAGCACTTTGGGAGGCCCAGGCTGGCGGATCACGAGGTCAAGAGATCAAGACCATCCTGGCCAACATGGTGAAACCCTGTCTCTACTAAAAATGCAAAAATTGGCTGGGTGTGGTGGCACGAACCTGTGGTCCCAGCTACTCGGGAGGCTGAGGCAGGAGAATCGCTTGAACCTAGGGGGTGGAGGTTGCAGTGAGCCGAGATTGCACCACTGCACTCCAGCCTGGGCGACAGAGTGAAACTCAGTCTCAAAAAAACAAAACAAAACAAAACAAACAAACAAACAAAAAAAACAACCAACATAAAAGAATTGTCCATAATCTCTTGTCTCTGCTGCTTCCTCTCGCATTCTCCCGTGAGCCATTCTAGTCACACTGGCTTCCCACCTCTGCACAGACACTTCCTTTGTCAGCGTGGCTAATGACTTCACACAACTGTCCAACTGCCCAATCGAATGCTGAAGTCCTGATTCTTAATGTACCTGACAGATCAGCAACACTCACAGTTGCTTTCTCTCTTTTTTTGGTGATGTTTTTCACCTGGTTTTCAGGATACCATTCATTCCTTATTCTTCTTCTGCTTAACTTCTGCCTGCTTTTTCTTCGTTTCTCCTTTGCTGGTTCCTCCTCATGTTTCCAACCTCTAAATTTTGTCTCGGTATTAGACTCACACCTTCTTTATTTTAGTCTCCACATAGCTTCAACCAGTGCCGTAGCTTTAAATATCCCCCAAAAGCTGATGATCCCCAAGTTTATTCTTTCACCTTCAACCTCTCTGCCACTCTGTACCTACGACTGGCTACTTGGGTTTTTTCAGTCGGGATCTCTTAGGCATCTCAAATGTAACATGTTCAAATCTGTGCTCTTGACATCACCTTCCTCTTGCTCCCCCCGTTTTACCTCCTCCCCAGTTTTCCCGTCTTGGTATGGCGACTCCATCCTTTTTTCAGTTGCTTGGGCCAAAAACCTTATGCTCATCTTTGATTCTTCCATGTGCCTTAGGCCATAAACAAATCTTACAGGTATATCTGGAAAAACATGTCATGAATACAACTACTTCTTATCACCTCAAGGGTGCTCTCCTTACTCTGGGCCAGGATGGCCTCTGAATGTGATTATTGCAGTAGCTGTCTCCCTCCTTCCCTGTCCTAGGCTTCTCTACAGTTAGCAGAACAATCCTTTTAAAATAGCACCTCCTTCCTCTCCTCAAAACCATCAAATCACTTTCCATTGAGAGTAACCGCTAAATAGCTTTTGATAGCCTGAATGTTCTGCAGAATCTTTCTGCCCTTCCCTGGCCCCAGCACCTTTATGAATCTATTCCTCCACCCCTTTCCCTTGCTCAACTCCAACCACAACAGCCAACTTACTATATAGAGAACAGTTTCAGGGTAGCCCTGTGCCAGGGGCGTGGCACCCTTGCTCCCCTGCTTGGATCTTTTTTCCCCCAGATACATTTACATGGCTCATTCCTCACCTCCTTCAAGCCTCCAGCGTCTCCTTCCTGAGAGGCCTTCTTTAACCATCCAGTAGGAAATTCCCCGCATCACCATCATTATCATCCTTTGCCTGTTTATTTTTCTTCATTTTACCCACTGGCAGATGATGTATTTGTTTACTGTCACTAGGAAATTCCATGAGGGTAGGGACTGTATTCTGTTCTCCTCTTCGCTCCTTGACCCTAGAATGGTAGGCGTTAAAAATATTTGCCAAATCAGTAAATGGACTAGTAAATATTTTGATGTTCTCCTGACTTCTAAGTCTTTTTACTTAGGTTAAGCTGTTGCTTAATAGTAGTAACCTGATAGAAATGACAAATGCTCACTTTGAGTTGTATTGTAGATAGAAAAGTGTTGAATTTTTTGATGTCTTTTAAATCCCTGTAAGAAGGTGACTGTTCCTTTCTTCTATGCATATGACTAGCTATACCTACTACCAAAGTCCAACTTTATTTATGGTAGACTTTGTTTCAACTTTAAATCATTCTGCACATTGCAATACATTTAGATTATTGTGGGTTTGACTCATTACAGGGCTTCAAACACTCCCAGGGCCTTCTTTCTTGTCTCCTCCCCATCACCTACTAATTGACTATTTAAAATGGGTGCGGGGAAGAAAATCTTGTTTGAAGACAGGTCTTACTGTGATTCAGAGGTGATAAATGTGCCTTTTGGCTTTTTGTTCTCCCAGAGACACAGTGTAGCTTGTTTAATCTCCTGCTTGGTCAGTGACCAAGTGCAATCTGGTTTTCATTTGAAGCTAGTTGTGCTTCTGACGTGATGATTAGGGCATCTGTTGAGGGGTCACAGCATCCTCCTAGAACAGAAAAACGCTATAAAATATAAAACCTCCCTAGTGACTTTCATTCTAAAGCCAAGCCTATCTATGAAAACTACTTGTACAATTGTGATGAAGATCGACAACAATAAAACCAACTTTAATTTCAAAGATTTCTTCCTTTTTCTTTCCTTTTCCTTTTAAAGACCAGCTGTCTGGACCTGAAGTGCCATGTTTGCCCTCAGTTTTTTATATATGTTGCATATTAGATTAAGCTTAAACTCCCACCAAAACCTTATTTAAATAAGGTTCAGCATTTTATGATGTATCAATAATAATAATGTAAAATTTAAAAGATACCTTCCACAGAAAATTTGGAAGTGTTTTTGCTTCTCTTCTTCCAGGAAAACCTTATAATTGAGAGCTAGTGAATACATGCCCTAACACTTTCTAAATGCGGTAGAAATGTTTGGTAGCAACTTAGATGCTACTGCTGATAATAATTAGAAATATGATAATTACGACATTTATTTAGTACAACTTGTATCCACACAGTCATGTGGTGAGTTAATTAGTATGTGAGCAGCTTTGTGAGTGCCAACTTAACTACCAAGTTGCCTTTAAAAATTGACCACAGTGGCTCATGCCTGCAATCCCAGCACTTTGGGAGGCTGAGGTGGGCGGGTCACCTGAGGTCAGGAGTTCAAGACCAGCCTGGCCAACATAGTGAAACCCCTTCTCTATTAAACATACAAAAATTAGCTAGGTGTGGTAGTGAGCCCCTGTAATCCAGCTACTCAGGAGGCTGAGGCAGGAGAATCATTTGAACCCGAGAGGTGGAGGCTGCAGTGAGCCGAGATCATGCCACTGCACTCTACCACTGCACTCCAGCCTGGGCAACAGAGCAAGACTGTCTCAAAATAAATAAACAAATAATTCCATAAGAGGTGTTACTTCTAAAAAACAAATATAGAGTAGGGTTAACTTTCCTATTCATAAGAGGTCTCTTTACCATCAGCCTTTCCCCCCATCTTGAGCATCTAGTGTAGGTAGATAAATCATCTTAAGACCTTGTTTACTCATGCTATGTCACTATTAAAAGCCTTTAATTGTTTTACATTTCCAGTGGATGCCAACTCAATTTTACATACAGACACACACACATACACACACAGACACACACACACAGACACATACACACACACAGAAAGTGCCTACTCAGTATTTTCTTACAGGAAAAGGCAGTAGGCTAAGCTAACAGGAAACCACAAGAATAAAAGAAATATGGCTTCTGTCCTCAAATACAGTTTTACAAGGTTGGATAAGGGCAGAATTTGACATCTTTACACTCAATGCCTTTTAAAATCTTACCCTAACCTACTTTTCCAACTTTATCTCCCATTGAATCTTAAAAACACTCTCCACTTAAGACTAAATGTCTACTTATCCTCCCCAATTTGTGCATTTTTGATTCTTACCCAGTTCATATTTTTTTTATAACCTATTTTCTCACTTTTTTCCTTTAAAGCCTGCTCAAATTATACCTTGTTCCCTCATCCTAGTCTACACAGATTTCCCCCTTTACTTTGATATCATACACTGTTGTGCTGGTCAACTTTTTATTCATGTATCTTATCTTCCCAAGTTGACTGTGACCTTCCTAAGAACATAACTACGTCGTGTTTATTTTTATGTGCCTCATGGCCATCCCAGACCATGCTACTTTTGAAGGATCACTTTTCAGATGGTTTGCTCATCATTAACCACATTGTAGAGTGGTACCTTCTGGACCAGACTTCACAAGGCAGATAATCTACTTTACAGGCTGAAGACTTTTATTGTCCTTACCCCTCCCTAATTCTGGTATATAGAGAACATATTCTAAAAGTGGTTTGTGCATATATATTGGTACTATTTCCTGTTTACAAAAAGTAAACTTAAGGCTTTTAAAAACTGATAACTTGGTTTGTATCCTGGCTTCTTAACAGCTAGTAGGGCATCCGAAAATCTTACCCTAACCTACTTTTCTAACTTTATCTCCCATTGAATCTTAAATAAACTCTACACTTGAGACAAAATGTCCACTTGTCCTCCCCAATTTGTGCATCCTTGATTTCTTTATTATCATTTATTATAAAAAATGAGCCAGGATTTATAATTTGTAAGAATGGCTGATAATAAGAGGATGAATTAAAACATGCAACTCTAACAGTAAATAAAAAGAATTGGAGAGAAGTTGGGGGATGAGAGCACCTCCTGTCACTGTTAAGCTCTGTTGACCGTTTCTTTTTTATATTCAAGAGTTTATAATTTTTTTTCTCTAGCTATACTTTTATCACATTAAAAGAAACCCCTGCTTTGCTCTTTAATTCTGGAGGAAAATTTTTTTGAAAATCTTTCAGATGTCAAGATTTGATATAGAAATATATTAATTGCTGTTGTTTCAACTAAGCACTGTGTTATAATAGAAGTCATCCCTGTTTTAAACAGTTGAATCTGATCTTCCTCTAAACTATGCATCATTGGCAAATGAAACAAAATAAATAAAATTAATCTTTGAGGAGCTGCAGTAAAACAAAATCCTCCTAATATAAATAACACTAGAACAGAATGTGCCCATTAAAACAACAAGAACAGCCAGATGCCTGCAATTCCAGCACTTTGGGAGGCTGAGGCAGGAGAATTTCATGAGCCCAGGAGTTCAAGACCAGTCTGGGCAACATAGTGAGACTCCATCTCTACAACAAATGAAAAATTAACCAGGCATGGTGGGGCATACCTGTAGTCCTAGTTACTCAGGAGGCTGAGGCAGGAGGATTGCTTGAGCCCAGGAGGTCGAGGCCACAGTGAGCTGTGATTACACCACTGCACTCCAGCCTGGGTGACAGAGTGAGACCCTGTCTCAAAAAATAAATGGATAAAATAACAACAGCATCAAAATGGAACTGACCACAATCGTTCACAGCCAACTGAAAAATTCCTTTTCATGTTTCAGCAGGATTCCTACTCTACGGTATAAGGTGTTTAACAGTATAAAATTCCTTTTTATGTTTCAGCAGGGTTCCTACTCTATGGTATAAGACGTTTAACAGTAGAAAATTCCTTTTCATGTTTCAGCAAGATTCCTACTCTATGGTATAAGGTGTTTAACGGTAGAAGCAATGAAATCAACTGGAAATTCTTACTGTTACTCAAGACACTTCCTATAAATGATACAACAGCATTAGTTGGCCAACATATAGATTTACAATTTACATATTATTTTCTTTGAGTTTATTAGATCAACAAAAGGAATTGGTGACATAAGGAGATGGAAAAATATGAGATGATTTTATAAAAAGTAATTTTGATGTTGTAATTATTCATTTGGCTGTCATGGTAAAATATTTGTAGTAGTCTTAATTATGTTTTCACAAATATTTCCTCAACTAGCTCATAAACTCATTGAAAGCTTTCCACAAATTTTAGTTTTTTGTGTTTATCTTACACATAGAAAAGAAATTTGTATGTGTTCTACGCTTAATAAATGTGTTTTGAAAGGAGATGTGGGGTTAAAAATATGATTTATATACTACTTGGATTAGCAATTTACAGAAAATAAGAACATAGTAAAATGTGCTTTAAGTCTATTTTTGGCATTTTTCAATAGCTACCTCAGAGCCTAGTATAGATGCTACAGAATGATGACACTTTATTTTGTAAATGCAGACATACTAGCTAATAAAAGGCTCAAATTAGCAGCACAGTAAATTAGATGGATTTTATCATGTACATAAACTGATGACTAATAAATAAGCTTTTGTTATATAGGCAAATTTATCACAAGAATTAATCACAGGAGAATTAAATTAGGCAAATATGTAGAAAACAAGTTAGAAAAAAGTACATTAATGAAATGATTTATGAGGATTTTTTTGGTAAAAATACCAGCATGACTTAAAATTTAACAATTTCTAGAAACTTTTCCCTTTTATGCTTTTTAAAAAAGGCAACATAGTACTAAACAGAGAGTGATAAAAAATGTTTTATTTCCAAAAACTTTTTTAAAAAGTCTGATTTCTTAGCTATTTCTTTTTTAAAGCAAATGTAAATTATGAGGACCAAGAAGCCTTGAATAATGTGTATTTGATATTGCATTGCTGCACATTTAATAATTTAACACAGATAAGTTATTTAGAAGGCAACAACTTTACTTACAAGACCCATAGAAGGAATAAAATGTTACTGAAAATTCCCATCAGTGTAAGTTATTTTATTGAGTTAGAAGTCATGAAAATGGTGGTTTATAAATTACCATCAATACATACTGCCATCATTCAGCATATTTGCAAAACAGAGATAATTTAATATTAATGAATTGAGAAGAAAGAAATAAAGTATAGTATATTTGGACTGAGTGAGCTATAATAAAGTTTCTTTTTCTTAATGGCTATGATTTATATTGCTCTTTCCTTCTGAATTTGCTGAAAGTTTATAATAACCATTGTGTGAGTGTGTATAAAATTATAGACTCAAAAATTTTTTAGAGACTGCCTAAAACCCTCTTGGCAAATCTGTTTCCCACTATAGCAATTCACAGCAACGCAGCTTAACGTAGCCTCTTAGCTATTGCACATATATTAGGAGCATCAAGCTTGGTCTTTTATAGACAATTCTTAATTTGGCAGTATAGTAAATGCTTTACATTTGGCCAAATTCTATGCAATCCCACAATTGGTCATCCTTCTGCCCTGTAATACCTGTCTTGCCCTTTGAATCAGTCTCCCTCCCTACTCTCTTTTGTTCTGTTAAAATTTCTAGTTTCTTCCCCCAAAAAACTCACATAGTGTTTTTTTGGCTGTTAACCATCATTCTGGTAGGTTTGTTTCATACTCCTTCAGCTTATCAGGAGTGTCCTTCTTCAAGCTTGACTCCCTGTACTGGACACACCGCTGGGGGTGGCACAAGCAGCATGTTGGTCTCAGGCCTTTCTTATTCTGAACATGAGCTTTCTGATGACACAGCCAGCAGGACATTGGTTTTTAGCAGCTACCTACACTAATGCTTACATTAATCTTAATTAAATCACAGACCCATTTATTATTAACTATTAACTTGGTTTTTATGCAACCTGGACTTATGAAGTACATATTTTGAAACTCAACTGCATAGTTTTACACATTTTTTTTTTTGGATTTCATGTCGCCAGGATTGTTCTTAAGTCTTCTACCTCTAGTCTTCACATCTCTCCTCTCCAGTGCATCCTCACGGACTGCTGCCGGACTTGATATTTCCATTCTGTTTATTTAAGTCCTCTGCCCAAAAAGCAAATTAAGTCAAACATTTTGGCCTGGCAATCAAAATCCTGTGAAATAAGGCAACTGAGTGGCTCCCAAGTGCTTCTGGAGAAACGATGGCAGTGTGGAAAGAGCATTTGTCAATAAGGCAGTGGGTCTAGTTTCTAGTCTGACTCTGAAACTTGCTGTTTGCTAGCTTAGAAAGTCACTCCGATTTCCTTAACTCTGTTAAAATGATAACAAAAACAACCCATCTACCTACTTTAAAGTTTTGTGCATGTTAGAAAAGGAGGTTGAGGCAGGAGAATTGCCTGAACCTGGGAGGCAGAGGTTGCAGTAAGCCAAGATCGTGCCGCTGCACGCCAGCCTGGGTGACAGGGTGAGACTTCGTCTCAAAAAAAAAAAAAAAAAGAAAAAAAAAGAAAAGATAATGCACATGGAAATGAAGGCCTATAAAACTGCAAGTTGCTGATAATGCAGAGAATGCCAAGCCCCTATCATGCCGTCGAAAGTCCTTCTTGTTCTCATCCTGACCTACTTTCCCACCTTGTTTTCTGCTTCTTGCCTCTGCATCCTTTCCTGAACATTTAAATGCTTTTTATTTCTCACTAGTCACTAAATACTTCCATATATTCATGCTTCTATGTGTTTGCTAAAACTGCCTGGAATATTTACCCTAAACTTCCACTAGCTCTTTTTCTCTCTCCCTCACTTCCACTGGTACAACTCCTACCCCTAATTCAAGGCCAAACTCAAATGCCATCTTTCTTAAAGACTTGATTTCTTTAGTTGGAATTAGTATCTTCCTTCATAATCCTCCTACAGAAGTAAATCTGTAGCCTCCACATTTTATTTTCGTTTTCTATCCTATATTCCAGGTAATCTTATTCCTGTTCATTTGCCCAACATGAGGGGCAGTTGCATGTCTTACATACTCTTACATTCCCGCAGTACTCAGAATTGTGCTTTACTGTTATTCCCATTTGTATAAGATTGAGGTGTAGGCAAGGCAGAAAGTTCAAACCATTTGCTAAGCTTACGTTATCTTAAAAAGTAGCAAGAAGATCCTTGTCTGTCTGATTTCAAATCTTGGGCCTTTTCTTTTTTCTTTTTTTGTGACAGAATCTCTATTGCATGGGTTGGAGTGTACTGGTGTGATCTTGGCTCACTGCAACTTCCGTCTCCCAGGTTCAAGTGATTCTCCTGCCTCAGGCTCCCGAGTAGCTGGGATTATAGGTGCCTGCCATTATGCCCAGCTAATTTTTTATTTTTAGTAGAGACAGGGTTTCACCACATTAGCCAGGCTGGTCTCAAACTTTTGACCTTGTGATTTGCCCTCCTCAGCTTCCTAAAGTGCTGGGATTACAGGTGTGAGCCACTGCGCCTGGCTATCTTGGGCTTTTTCTATAGGGCCTTACAGGCTTCTCCACTTCCATCTTGAGGACTCTCAATAAATGTTTGCCTGTGTGAATTAACACTCAACTTATTTTCTTCCTCAGCGTCATCTTCCTCCTTTAGTGCTCCATTTGGGGAATTGTATTTATCTTTGCTCTGGAATTTTGAAATATACTTTCATGTAATCAGGAGAGCATAGTTTACTGTGTCCATGTTGACCATCTCTAGCTCTTAAGAAGGTTAAAGTGGTATTGTTTTTCTCCCCTAGGATTTGTATAATTTCCTCATCACCAATGAGATAGTTCTTGCTGATCAGAATAAATCTAGATCATCAACTACTCAATGTTTCCTATAACTTCTAGAGTATGACCTTTGGTATCACGTGTTCTGTTCTGATGAAAATCATGTTAAAAGTCTGCTGATATTGAAGCAATGCTCAGTGCATGCTTGGAACAAATCCCTGGGCACTCTCCTTCACTCTGTTTGCTTGCTTGCTTACCTTGGATTGATTTTCCTAAATTGAACCTTTTCCAAATTATTCCTGCTTCTGACGTCCTACCAGTTCCATGCCATCAGGTAGCCAGATGCAGAATTTAGTCCAGGTCAGGTCTTAGGATATTTACAATCCTATGCTTTTACAACTAATCCATAGTTTTGCATCTGTGCCTGATAGACATATAATGAATTCTAGGGCTCTTTGACTTAATAATAGTGCCCCAAATTGATATCTGTTGAATGCTTATTATGTGTTAGGCACTGGGTTAAGGTCTTATATATATCCTCTCTTTTCGTGTCAGAGTGCTGAAAGTATTCTCTCCTTAGCAGATGAGAAAACGAGGCTTCTGAAGGTTAATTGACTTGCTTAAGGAGAAACAGGGCTTTATTCTAAGCCTGTCTTGTGCCAAAACCCACAGCCTTGCCAGGACCTCATCATTTCTGTCTTTTCCCACTTGACATGAACTGGCACTTACACCTATGTTTTTGAAAATCATTTATTGTTTACATTCAATTTATATGTACGTATATTTGAATTGTACGTAGTTGGTGTAAACTAAAATTAAAATTCTAAGCTCCCAACTGACTGAATGGACTCCTCTCTTGGCCAAGGGGATTCTAAAAAAAAAAAAAAAAACCTGAAAAACGAGTTCAGGTCATGACAGGGAAAGGGAGGATATAGGTCTTGTCTCGTTATACCCTCTCCCTGTTGTGGTTTAGACAGAGCGGACGGACACAAAGGAAATCAAAGTGTTTAGCACAAAATACATGCCTTTGGCATATTGTGGAGTGGCCTTGCAAAGCTTTTATGATAAAATTCACGTTCTGTAGAGAATCCTCTATCCTTTCTAGGACATTTCCTAATCCAGGAGAGATTTAACGAAGAGTCTGATACGTTTTAAGGTTTGAGAAGGTATGCTTACCATCTGTTCTCTCTGAAGCCTGCTACCTGGAAGCTTTATTTACATAACATGAACCTTAGCTTCCACAACTCCCCTGTATCTTAACCCCAAGAATTTCTTTCTGCTGACTTCAACCATTTAGGAAAAGCTTAACTCTTTCAATCCGTTGCCTATCAGAAAATCTTTGAATCTACTTATGACCTGGAATCTTCCCTCTCTTCTCCCTTCCTGGATGTCCCAGCTTTCTGGACCAAACAGCTATATACCTTAGGTGTATTCATTTATGTCTTTACCCGTAACTTCTGTCTCCCTAAAATGTATAAAATCAACCTGTAACCTGACCACCTTGTTTGAGCACATGCTCCTAGGACCTCCTCAGGCTGTGTCACAGGTTGTGGCCCTCACATATGGCTCAGAATAAACCTCTTCAAATATTTTACAGAGTTTCCGTTTCTTTCATCAACAGTGACTTTCGTATTTTTCTCATAACAATAATTATTATACGAATAATATGTAAATTATTAAATAAACATTAAAAATACTTGCCGTTATTTTCTAACCCTCGATTTTAATATTCTTAAAAAAGCAACAATATATATCATGAGTTTTATAAAAATAATAGATAACACGTATAGAGAGTTTTCTACATGGTAGATATTGTTTAAAATGCTTTTCATGTTTTATTTCATTTATCTTCTCAACCCAGCAAAATAGTGTTATTATTCTTTTGTTTTTAAGTTGAGGAAAACAGAGGCACAGAAATAGATATCTTTTGCACTAGAGCCTTGCTATTTATGAACTAGCGGCATCTGTATCACCCTGGGAACTTGTTAGAAACACAGACTCTCAAGCCACACCCTACACCCCACACCCACAAAATCAGAATATGCATATAATGAGATTCTTAGGTATTCATATGCACATTAAAGTTAGAGAAGCACTACCCTAAACCGCACAGTTATGAGACTTTGAAACCAGAATTCTCAAACATTACAGGAGGTTGTCTTAATCTCAGAATGACAAAATATTTCTGAATGAGAGATACTTAATATGCCAATGGATTATGTGAAACATAAGTAGGGTTTTGCTTTTATAAATTATACTTAATAAAAATATTTCTCATAAATTAGTTTTGTATTTGATGACTTACCATAATCTAACTTCACTTCATCATTCTACTCTCGCCTCCTTCCCTTCTTTTTATTCATTCTTTAAACATTCACTCATTTATTCCACAGGCATTTGTTAAGTGCCGAATATTGTCAAGCATTTTTTTTAGGTATGGGGAAACAAAGAAGAATTACACAGAATTCCTGACCTTAAGACACTTAGTGGCATTAGAAGACAGACAATTACAAGTTTAAATGACTGATGTAGTAAAATTGCATACACAGTGCAATGGAAAGATGGCAGAAAGGATGTCTTAGATGAGGTTTCGCTGAAGCAGACCCTAAGGTTCCAATGCAAGTGATGCTTTTGGTAAGTAAAGGAAATGCCAATAGGAGGGTAGTTATGGAAGATGGGAAAGGGAAAGTGGACAAGGCAGGACATTATCAAGCCAGCTACTGCGGATGACTAGATGTCAGGTGCGTCGCTCGCATCAAGAGACCACCAGGCAGGCTTTGTGTGAGCAACGTGCTGTTTACTCACCTGGGTGCGGGTGGGCTGAGTCTGGAAAGAGAGTCAGCAGAGGGTGGTGGGATAGGAGTTGGTTTTATAGGTTTGGGGTAGGCAGTGGAAAGTTATAGGAGTTACACTTCAGGGCAATTGCAAGCCGGCGGGTGTTGCAGAGGGAGGTTGGTAGTCTATCTTGAGGAGGAGAAGGGTGTCATGGGCTACATGATCAGAAGGGTAAGGGTCATTTATTACAAACAGGAATGATCATAAGGGTGGGGGGTATTATTTCAAGCAGAGTGCGGTAAATTACATAGTTACAGGGGTGGGGGGTCTTGAGAAATCCAATGTCTAGAGGGAAATTTTCACAAGGCTGAGCAAGAACAATGGTTGCAGGTGGCAGAGGGAGAGCAATTAGTTGAGGCAGGAACAAGTTGTTTCACTTCTTTCTGTGGCCACCTGGTTACTTGTGGTTACTTCAGACGTTCTGGCTTCTGGGGACCATCCAGAGGTATATGTGCAGGTCACCAAAGCTATATTGGCCAGGCTTGGACTTGGAAGCCAGACACTAGAATCAAACCCCATTGGGAGATTTGGGGCAGTTAGTATAAAACACAAGCCCTAGACTTATTTTCTATCCAAAGAGTTGGGAGTTGGAATGTTTGTATCTCAACTTCCGTTAGTCATAGGTTGAAGTTGCTTTGGGGAATATTCATTTGGACCAATTTGGGCTTGCTCCACAGGCAAACAACTTGTGTCCTTGGGCAAAGAAATGCACATATCAGCAGGTGGAAAGCAGGCTTGAATGCCCTGATGTGGTAAGGGCTAGGGATGTGGACCAGGCATCCACAGCCTCTTACAAAGAGGTACTTAAACCAGACTGAGGAGTTCAGGGAACGCTCCACTAAGGAACTGATTCTTGAGTCTACTATTGATGGCAAAAGGTTTCCACTAGGCAGATATGGTGGAATTATAAATATGTTTTCCAGGAAGAAAGAACAGCATGTTCAAAGACAGAGAGGCTGAAAGAACATGAAAATTTAAGAACCTAAAAGTCATTTAATGCTTCTCAAGTTTGAGAGGTTGCACCAAGAAGTGAAATGGGACTTATAGATTGCACCAGATAAGCAGGGCTCTGTGTGCTATGCCACGTTCAGTTCTTCCGCACAGGAAGCAGGAAACCACTGAAGATTTCTGAGTGGAGGAATGACATGTTCAGATTTGCATTTTTCAGAAAATCACTTTGGCTAAAGTACTGGAAATTGATTAAAGGAGGTGGAATCAAGGCAGATTTTGTAAAGAGCTTTGGCAAGACAAGATGGGTAAGGGTGGCAGTGAGAAAGGACAGCAATTTTGAGACAGTCTGTATGGTAAAAAGATGGGACTTTGTGTGGCTATTGTGCTCAAATAGGTGAAATGGGGGCAGGGTGACGTCAGGGAGGGACTCGGGATGACTCCAAGACTCTGGAATGGGTGACTGTGTCCTTACCCATAAGAGGCCACACAAGAAGAGGTCAAGGGAAGGAAGAAACCAGTTCAAGCAATTCTCCTGTCTCAGCCTGGCGAGTAGGTGCGACTACAGGCACATGCCATCATGCCTGACTAATTTTTGTATTTTTAGTAGAGACAGGGTTTTACCATATTGGTCAGGCTGGTGTTGAACTCCTGACCTCACGCAATCCACCCACCTTGGCCTCCCAAAATGCTGGGATTACAGACATGAACCACCACGCCCGGCCTGAAGTCTGACTCTATTTTAAGTATATAATATTGGGCTCCTTTTTATAGTTTCCTAACAAAAAATACCCTGAATAATTTTGACTAAACTCTTTGAGTGGGAATAAGAAAACACATCATGAATCATAACATCTTCTCATTTAAGCACAAGTCATGAGGGAGAAACGATGTCTTAATAAATTTATTTTTTCCTATAATTTCTCAAATACTTCTTTAAACAAAGCATTGATTTAAATGTGTGGTGAATGAAGGAACAAGATAATCTCAGCCTTATTAATGTATGAATTCATAAATTGAACGCATATAATTGAATTTTAACTCTGAGATAGGTACTAATGTAGCTGAATGCATGAATACAAAAACACATTTTCAGCTCTAAAAGAATGGTGTCCTCTCAAGGAACACACATGGGAATAACTGATGATGCAGCAAGGTGTGTTAAGTGGCATTGGGCAAAGTGTTTCTGGAGCAAAAAAGATGCTCAGAGGGTTTTGGCCAAACACTGACGAAGAAAGAATCTTTCTCTTGCTTCTTTCTTTGAAGTCCTGGGTTTGATAGTTTGCTCCCTTTATATATATTTTCAGTTTTAGAACAAAATTTATGCTCTAAATATTTCATGTGGTCAATATCATACAAAAAATACTGTAAGGGGTACACACTGGACACTTACTGCATGAGCTTCTCAGCCACCCCTTCTCTGGGAACTGCCCCATGATCCATCCCACCGCACATATGTCACAGAAGTGAACTTTTTGGGGTCATTCTGTAAACTATAACTCTACCTCATGATGAGGGACAATCACCGGATCCAAATTCAATTAGAATCTCTTTCATAGAATTCTACTACTAAGACCCACAGAATGAGATTCCTTTTCTCTGAGAACTGGACATTCGTGTAGGCAGGAGCCTTGGGAGTCTTACACTGCCGTGTGAATCTAAGGATAAAGGAAACCAATTCAAACACAGGAGACACCATATACAAATGGAGGAGGAGAAACAAAGGATGAAGGGAAAGTTTCAGTGACTTTGGACCACTGGTTCCAGATCCTTCTGGCAGCATTCACACTCTTAAGCCTAAGTGATTTCGGGAGAGCCTGATAATAAAGTGCCATTTTCTGCTTAGGCTAATTAGAAATGGTTTCTGAAAGTTAAAAAATATCCTAAATAACTTGCAATGGGCATCTGTTGCTTACTCCTCAGAATTCTCCCTTGACTCCCACCCACCTACCTTCTTTTCTACCAGCATCCAGCTATTTCTTTTGGGAAACTTCTTTAACATTCTTAACCATTTTAGGCCTGACTTCACCCTCAGGTCCAGGGAGGGCCCTCACCGCCCATCTTCAAAGCCCCTTACTCTTTGCTTATAGCAATTGGTTTAAGAGTGGGCCTGTGACTGCCTCCCTTCCTTCCCTCTTAACTGGATGAGGTAAGAAGATGCCAAGTAAGAGATTTTGGAAAAATACTCCCATTCTCTTTTAAAAGACTGACTGGGAGAAATGTTCTCATTTCTTACAGAAAATGTGGCACGAGGTCGTGAGGTCTGGAACTCCTGCAGGTCTTCCTTTTGGGAAGGAAGCCAGAAAGGGGACGAAGCTGACTCAGAAGGAGGGAGGAGCTGAGAGCACACAGAGAAACAGAAATGGTGGCCTCTGAAAGTCAGCACTGTTTTTCTTTCTTTCTCTCTTTCTCTTTCTTTCTTTCTTTCTTTCTTTCTTTCTTTCTTTCTTTCTTTCTTTCTTTCTTTCTTTCTTTCTCTTTCCTTCTTTCCTTCTTTCCTTCCTTCCTTCCTTCCTTCCTTTTTCTTTCTTCTTTCTCTCTCTTTCTTCTTTCTTTCTCTTTCTTTTTTTCTTTCTTTGCTTTAAGAAATTTGAATCAGATTTACTCTTATTTCTTATCAAAAGCATCATCTTGTTACCTGAAAATCACTCAGGTTTATGGACTCTGGGTTTATAAATTTAATCACCTCTGGGCTGCTGTTTGTGAAATGTTGGTCTTCTAGTGTTGTTCTTCCTTACATAGTACAGTGAGACTCCCCTTGACAGGTCATGATAACAAATTAGGAACGGAATGTTAGAGATGAGAGGAGGAATGAGATGTGTTCTTTTGATCAGGGATATCCTGGTATAGTATTCTGTACTCAGGCATTGGAGTAACCTTAGAAATGTTAGTTTTTAGGGCACTATTTTTTTTTCTTTTTTTTTCTGAAAGAAAGAAAGAGGAAGAGAAAGAGGGAGAGAGAACAGGAGTCTTGCTCTATTGCCCAGGCTGGAATGCAATCTAAAAATAGGTATTAAAGACCTCTTTTATGCCAATAATGTGAGGCACTATTTTTTTGTGAATACTTTCAACTCATATTTTTAGATTTTTAGGCTTTCATTAAGGATTGGCAAGCTTCTGGTGAGGCGTTTTGTCAACTTGCCTCTCCTG
>CAUYLG010039376.1:0-60842 GCA_963573385.1 Cacajao melanocephalus | reverse complement strand
AGCATTTCACAGGTTTAAATAAAATATTGGTTGGCTGCTTGTTTGTTATTTTCATCCCTTATTCCTTCCTGTCTCCATTGTTAAGCATAATTATTGGCATAAAAGAGGTTTTTAATACCCATTTTTAGACTGCATTCTAGCCTGGCCAATAGAACAAGAATCCCGTTCTCTCTCCCTCTTTCTCTTCCTCTTTCTTTCTCTCTTACATTCTCTTTTTTTCTTTCTTTCACTCTTTCTTTCTTTCTTTTTTCTCTCTTTCTTTCTTTCAAAAAAAAAAGTAGAGCTAACCAATCTTTCTAATCTTTCTACATATAGAAAGATCTCTACATGTAGAACTACAAAACACTGCTCAAAGAAATCAGAGATGGCATAAACAAATTTTTTTAAAAATCCATGCTCATGGATAGGAAGAATCAGTTTCATTAAAATGGCCGTACTGCCCAAAGCAATTTATAAAGTCAATGTTAATGTTATTCCTATTAAAGTACCGTTGACATTGTGCACAGAACTAGAAAAAAGCTATGTTAAAATTCATACAGAACCAAAAAAGAGCTCGAATAGCCAATGCAATACTAAGCAAAAAGAACAAAGCTGAAGATATCATGGTACCTGACTTCAAATTATACTGCAGGGCTACAGTAAACAAAACAGCACAATACTGATATCAAAACAGACAAACAGAACAATGGAACATAATAAACAACCCAGAAATAAGGTTACACACCTACAAATATCTGCTCTTCTGCAAAACGGACAAGACCAAGCTACATGAAAAGGATTCTCTGTTTAATAAATGATGCTGGGAGAACTGGCTAGCCATATGCAGAAGATTGAAACTGGACCCCATTCTTACATCATATACAAAAATCAACTCAAGATGGATTAAAGACTTAAATGTAAAACCCAAAGCTACAAAAACTCTGGAAGCTAATCTAGGCAATGGCTTTCTGGACATAGGAACGGGCTAAGATTTCATGATGATGATGCCAAAAGTGATTGCAACAAAAACAATAATTGACAAATAAGATCTAGTTAAACTAAAGAACTTCTGCACAGCAAAAGAAACTATCAACAGAACAGACAACTTACAGAGTGGGAGAAAGTTTTTGCAAATTGTGCATCTGACAAGGTTTAATATCCAGCATCTATAAGGAATTTAAATTTACAAGAAAAAACAAACAACCTGTTAAAAACTGGGCAAAGTAGATGGACAGACACTTTTCAAAAGAAGATCTACATGCAGACCAACAATCATGAAAAAAAGCTCAACATCACTGATCATTAGAGAAATGTACATTAAAACAACAATGAGATAGCATCTCATCCCAGTCAGGATGGCCATTATTAAAAAGTCAAAAAATAATATGCTGTGAGGCTGCGGGGGTGGGGGTGGGGAAACAACATTTATACACTGTTGCTGAGGAGTGTAAGTTACTTCAACCATTGTGGAAGACAAGGTGGAGATTCCTCAAAGACCTAAAAACAGAACTACCTTTTTTCCCAGCAATCTCACTACTTGATATATACTCAAAGGAATATAAATTGTTCTGTCATAAAGACACATACACATGTATGTTTATTACAGCACTATTCACAATAGCAAAGACATGAAACCAGCCTAAATAGCCATCAATAATAGACTGGATAAATAAAATGTGGTACATACACACCATGGAATACTGTGCAGCCACAAAAAGAACACAAACATGTCGTTTGCAGAAACTTGGATGGAGCTGGAGGCCATTATCCTTAGCCAAACTAATGCAGGAACAGAAAATCAAATACCACGTGTTCCAACTTATAACTGAGAGCTAAATGATGAGAACACATGGACACACAGAGGGGAACAACACACACTGGGGCCTATTAGAGGGTGGAGGTTGGCAGGAGGGAGAGGATCAGGAAAAATAATTAATGGACACTAGGTTTAATACCTGGGTAAGGAAATAATGTGTGCCACAAACCCCATGAAACAAATTTAACTATATAACAAACCTGCACATGTACCCCTGAACTTAGAATAAAAAAATTAAAGAAGGAAAATGAAAAAATAATTTAGTCAGTAACTGTTTTTTTTGTTGTTGTTTTTCCTGAGACAAGGTATCACTCTGTTGCCAATGCTGGACTGTGATTTTTGCTCCTGGGCTCAGGTGATCCTCCCACCTCAACCTTCTGAGTAGCTGGGACTACAGATGCACACCATCACGCCCAGTTAATTTTTGTATTTTTTATAGAGACATGGTTTCATCATGCTGCCCAGACTGGTCTTGAACTCCTGAGCTCAAGCGATTCACTGAGCTTTGCCTCCCCAAATGCTGGGTTTATAGTCATGAGCGACCGTGCCTGGCCTATATTCAGTAATCTTTTAAATAAAATAAACTACTATTACTACTTTATTTTCGATATAGCCATGATATTTGGTGAATTTTCTTTGGATGCGATGTTTCCCAATATATAATCATGTGATTCTAAACAATACTTTTATTAGTACACATGTTAGTTCAGGTTCCCTGAGAAGCAGACACCAAGATAAGACTCCTGTGAAAGAGATTAATTATGGGAAAAGGGGGTGAAGGGAAGGGAGCAGAAGGCAGGAAGAGCCTCCTGATCATAATGCTGAAATGATGTTTGTGAAGGGAGAAGAGGAAGGAAAAAATAAAGATGAGTAGAAATACTTTCAGACTGTCCCACAGTTCTCAGGTTTCTGACAGGTTGATAGGGATACCATGAGTCAAAGTTGCCTGTTAGAGGAGTTCCTCATCTCTAAAGAATTGACCTGCACTACTATTTACTACTCAGTGATTATCTGGGAGAAGTCTGAGGGAAGCATGGCTTTGGTGCAAATGCAACGGTTGGTCCCGAGGGGCAGCAGCTGAGGCCATCAAGCAACTATGCTCCCTATAGCTGGGGATCTGAGTAGCACATTTTCGTAGTTACCACAGTCTGCTTTTGTACTGCACAGATCTATTTCTCCACTCAGCTTCATGGAACAGTTCCTTCCTTATTCCTTTGGGCTTTTCTTTATGAAGGGAAACTTTGAAGAGGGACAATAGTGGGACACACTACAGCCCGTATTGCTGCATTTAGTTTCTGGGCCAGAACTGGTAATTATTCTCTTCCTTTTCCGCTATTCATTTGAAATTTCCTTCACACGCAGTTGTTATCTTGACTGGTCTTGGAAGCTTACCTAGTCATGTGAACCAAACCTTCATTGTGGAGGTGTCCAAACTCTTTTCAATGACATTATTCATTCACAGTTAAATGGGGCAAGAGAATACCAGGAGGCACTCAAGTAGATCACCTGGTTTCATACGTATTCCTTTCTTACTCATTTTACTAAAGCAGCCCTACACCCTCCTACAGTTCAGAGTCAATCACTCCTGCCACATGTGGATTCCTCTTCTTGGCTGCTGGTTCCTGGACATCAGTAGTCCAGTGCTTGTTCAAACCACTGTTGTGATGCTTGTGGGCCACTATGATGAGGAGTAGGCATACTCCAGCTTTCACCCCTTTTTCCTAATCCCATTCTTCCAATTAGATCTAAAGCCTAACATAGAGGTCTGTGATTTAATGCATATACTGCATCCTGGAGGACGCCACCCAATTACTTCAGGGTTTATTTTTATTGGTGTTTTATCTTTGCCTTTAGAAATGTTCTGTAAGGTCAGCTCCTTCTGGATGGTGCAATATTTGATACGATAAATGGATCCTCTTGTTCTGGATCCATTTGTGCCCCTTCTTTACGATGAAGTGACTACCCTGTTCAGATGCTCTGTTGTGTGGGATTCCAAGACTATGGATCAGGAACTCCCAAATCCCCTAGATGCTTATTGAGGCTGTGCAGGCGCAAATCCATGCCTAAAATAGGTATATATTCCTGTGAGCATGAACCACTGATGCTTCCAGGATGAAAAGGGTCCAACATAGTCAATTTACTGCTAAGTGGTCTTTGTAAATAGTGTCATATTTGAGATAGAGCCTTGGTCTCTGTTGCTGCAGTTTGGATATTCATACAGGGAAGCAGCTAAATTGTCTTGGTACATAGAAGTCTGTGATATTGGGCCCATATATCACCTCTATTTCTGCCTCCATGGCTAGTTCTTTCAGATGCCCATCAAACCAGTCCTGAGAAGACTGAAATGAATGCTGGTTAATGTCAATGGCCAAAGTCCCTTTGTCTACTTAGTTCTTCAGTTACTCTTTCATGATTGATGCTTTCTTGTGAACATTAAAATAGGATTGATACAGAAATCTTATTTCATGCCACTCCCAATATGTCTATCCACATGCCTCTACTCTAGACTTCTCTTTCCTGATCTTTTCCTTTCAAGCTCCTGACCAGATCACCAGACCTTTGGCTACTGTCCAATAATGCATATATATTACCATCATGGACCACTTCTTCTTCCACAAAAAGTGGATGATCAGGTACACTGCTTGCAGTCCTACCCACTGAGAAGATGTTCTCCCTCTCTGCTGCCTTTCAGGACCACCTCTAAATGTGTGTGTAATACAGTCACCATGTATTTTGACTTACTTTCACATGCCAAGCTCATGCAGTAAACCAAGCTTGAGCTTTCCCCTGCTCCTTCAACTGGTTATATGGGACCACATACTTTCTTTTCTATTTATTTATTTATAATTATACTTTAAGTTCAGGGGTACATGTGCAGACTGTGCAGGTTTGATACTTAGGTATGCATGTGCCATGGTAGTGGTTTGCTGCATCCATCGCCCAGTCATCTACATTAGGTGTTTCTCCTAATGCTATCACTCCCCAATCCCCCCCACCCCTTGTTATTCCTCCCCTAGCCCTCCCAGTGTGTGATGTTCCCCAGGCCACAGTGTGTGATGTTCCCCTCCCTGTGTCCATGTGTTCTCACTGTTCAACACCCACTTTTGAGTGAGAACATGCGGTGTTTGGTTTTCTGTTCTTGTGTCAGTTTGTTGAGAATGATGGTTTCCAGCTTCATACATGTCCCTGCAAAACACATGAACTCATCATTTTTTATGGCTGCATAGTATTCCATGGTGCATATGTGCCACATTTTCTTTATCCAGTCTATCATTGATGGGCATTTGGGTTGGTTCCAAGTCTTTGCTCTTGTGAATAGTGCTCTATTGCTTTTCATTTAAGTTTTACAATAACTTTGTTTATATTTATTTTTTAAAACTAAAATTTCACTGGTTTCTATTCTTTATCATTTCCTTCCTCCTGTCGGGTTGGGGTTCATTTTGTTTTTCTTTTTCTAAGTTGCTGAGGTGGAAGCTAAAATAATTGTTGATTTTTTTTTTTCTTTTCTAGTGTGTGCATTTAGTTCTATAAAATTTCCTCTCAGGACTGCTTTAGCTGTGCCACTCAAGTTTTTATGTTATATTTTCATTCATTTCAAAGTAATTTGTTATGTCAGTTGACACTTCCTTTGACTAACGAATCACCTAGTGGTGTGGTGTTTAATTTCCAAGTGTTTGGATAATTTCCTATTATCTTTCTGCTTTTGATTTCCAGTTTGATTTCATTGTGTTCAGAGAACAGACTGTATAATTTAAATTTTGAACTTCCTGAGGTTTGTTTTATGGCCTAGCATATGGTCTATCTTGTTATATGTTCAGTGTGCATTCTGATATGTATTAGAATGTATGTGGTCTATCTTGGCATGTGTTCAGTGTGCATTCTGATACGTATTAGAATGTATATTCTGCTGTTGTGTCAGCTGTTCTACAAATGTCAGTTAGGTTCTGTTGGTTGATGGTGTTGCTGAGTTTCTCTACAGCCTTGCTGATTTTGGTCTACTTGTTCTATCAATTGTTTAGTGAGGAGTGTTGGAGTCCCCAACTGTAACTGTGGATTTGTCCATTTCTACTATCAGTTCTATCAGTTTTTGCATCACATATTTTGCAGATCTGTTGTCTGGCACATACACAGTTAGTATTGTTAATACTTCCTGGTGGACTGACCCTTTGATCATTATGTAATCTCCCTCTCTGTGTGTAGCAATTTTCTTTGCTCTGAAGTCTACTTTAGCTTGATATTAATATAACCATTTTTGCTTTCCTTTTTTTTTTATTTTGAGACAGAGTCTCACTCTGTTGCCCAGGCTGAAGTACAAATGGTGCGATCTCTGCTCACGGCAACCTCTGCCTCCAGGATTCAAGCAATTCTCCTGCCTCAGCCTCTTGAGTAGCTGGGATTACAGGCACTGACAACCACGCCCAGCTGACTTTTATGGTTTTTGTAGAGACGGGGGTTTTACCATGTTGGCCAGGCTGGTCTCGAACTCTTGACCTCAAGTGATCCATCCTCCTCAGCCTTCCAAAGTGCTGGGATTATAGATGTGAGCCATCATGCTCAACCTCTGCTTTCCTTTTATTAATGCTTACAAGCTATATCCTTTTCTACCCTTTTTTTTTTCAATCTACATATATATATTTTAGAGACAAGGTCTTGCTCTGTTACTCAGGCTGGAGTGCAGTGGTGTGATCATGGCTCCCTGTGGCCTCAGCCTCAAACTCCTGGGCTCAAGTGATCCTCCCACCTCAGCCTCTCAAGTAGCTAGGACTACATGTGCATGACACTATTTCCAGCTATTTGTTTTTTTAGAGATGAGGGTCTTGTTACGTTGCCCAGGCTAGTCTTGAGCTCCTAGCCTCAAGCAATCCTCCCATCCAGCCTACCAAGTAGCTGGGATTATAGGTACAAGCCAACAGATCTCACTCAGGTGGGTCATATTTTTAAATCGAATCTGCCAATCTGTCTTTTAATTGATGTATTTTGGCTACTTGCATTTAATGTAATTATTGATATGCCATAACTTAAGCTTGCCATTTTATTGCTTGTTTTGTTTGTTCAGCTTTCTGTTTCTCTGTTTACTTTCTCTGTTTTCTGGGTTAATTGAATATTTTTTTCATTTTGATTTATCTATAGTGTTTTGTTTTGAGATGGAGTCTTCCTCTGTTGCTCAGGCTGGTGTGCAGTGGTGCCATCTCCAGTCATCACAACCTCTGTCTCCTGGTTTCAAATGATTCTTGTGCCTTAACCTCCTGAGTAGCTGGGATTACGGGTGTCCGCCACCATGCCCAGCTAATTTTTGTATTTTTAGTAGAGACAGGGTTTCACAGTGTTGGCCAGGCTGGTCTCAAACTCCTGACCTCAAGAGATCCACATGCCTCGGCCTCCCAAAGTGCTGGAATTACAGGCGTGAGCCACCCCACCTGGCCTATCTATAGAGTTTTGAATGTATTTACTTGTTAAGCATTTTTAGTGGTTGCTCTAAGTATTCCATTGTGTATACATAACCTATTGCAGTCAACTTATATCCTTTTTTAAACCTTTGAGTGAAGTATAGAACCCTTTCCCCCCTTAACACCCCTTTATCTTCCCCTGTTTATAGTATAATTGTCTTAAATATTTCTTCTTCATACATTGAGAACTACATCAGACAGTGTTATAAGTTTTGCTTCAACCATCAAATGCAATTTGGAAAACTCTTGAGGAGAAATCAAGCCTATTGTATTTACAAATATTTTTGCTTACCATGTACTCTCTTCCTTGCTTCATGGTGTTCCATGCTCCTTGTATCATTTCCTTTCTGTTTAGATAATTTCCTTTAAGCATTCTTCTAGGGCAGTTCTCCTGATGACAAATTATCTTAGTTTTTCGTCATCTGAGAATAACGTGATTTTTCCCTTAATTCTCACAGGATATTTTTGCTAGGTATAGGACTCTGGGTTGATAGTTCTTTTCTTTCAGCACTTGAAAAATATCTTTGTCACTTTCTTTTGGAATACATGGTTTATGATGTCTAATCTATTTCAATTGTTTCTGCCATGTTTTTCTTGGCTGATTTTAAGATTTTTTTCTTCGTATTTAGTTTTCAGAAATTTGATTATGATGTGTCTTGGTATGGATTTCTTTGGGTTTGTTATGTTTGGGGGTTTGCTCAATCTCTTGAAACTGTACCTTTACATCTCTTGGCAAATTTGGGATGTTTTCAACTATATTTCTGTGAAAATACTTTTTCAGTTATGTCTTTTTTCTTTTCCTGTTTTGGAAGTCTGATGACATAAATGTTAGATCTTTTGTCATAGACCCATGCATTCTTGAGTCTCTCCAGGTAGTCTCCACTGACATCATGGTGGGGGTGGCCTCATAATCCTTGGATAATAGTGAAAATCTTGAGTCTCTTCTAGGCCTCCTCTGATACCATTCCAGAGGGGAGGGGAGAGGCTCCTCTTTATTGCCATGGGGAGGAAGAAGTCCAGGCTTCTCTCATGGCCTGCACCAATGAATTATTCATTGTAAGGAGGTCAGCCTCATTTCTAAATACCAGGCAAAGAATTGAAGAGATGGTGAGCACCAGCAACCCTGGAGTATAGCTGTTGAAAATGGTCCTTGCACAGACCAATGAATTTTTGCTCACTGCTGTGTCAACGACTCTGTTGGTGCTAAACCCTGGCCTTCCCTTAGATGCCCATGTCTTTAATCCTTTGGTTTTCACTGACAGCTTAGATATCATTCCCATGGCTACTGGATATCTGGGTCTGGCAGGCCTTATTGAAAGATTTATAGAATGTTCCCATTTTGTGTTACAATTTAAAATACTTCAAAATAAATATGATTGAACGTATACAACTAAGCACTTGGGCAACTGTGTCTGCAGAACAAATACCTAGAAGACTTGTTAGATTCAATGTATGCTTCAGGCCAGGCACGGTGGCTCACGCCTATAATCCCAGAACTTTGGGAGGCTGAGGTGGGTGGATCACTTGAGGTCAGGAGTTTGAGACCAGCCTGGCCAACACAGTGAAATCCCATCTCCACTAAAAATACAAAAATTAGCTGCATGGAGTGGCATACGCCTGTAATTCCAGCTACTCAGGAGGCTGAGGCACGAGAACCACTTGAACCTAAGAGGTGGAGGTTACAGTTAGCGCCAAAATCATGCCACTGCACTCCAGCCTGGGTGACAGAGAGAGACTCTGTCTCAAAAACAACAATAACAAAAAGGTATGCTTCACAAGCCATTCTTAGGAGATAAGCCCCAGTATATTAATTTTCTCTAGGGTTGCTCTTTTTCCCTCTGAAGCCCATAGCATTTGAAAATGTATTTTCTTTTAATTATCTCAAGATTGTTTGTACAATTTTTCAATTTGGTGTCACCTGGAAATATTTTTGGTAGGGGCCTAGCTACTTCTTTGATGTACAAGCCTAACTTACTTTATCTTGACCCTCTAGGTCTTGTAATATTGGATTACTTGAGTTTGCTTTTTAAAACTATATCTTTGACTTACAGAGCTCAAATGCAATCTGGATTTGTTTCATCTTCTTCCTTTTTAACAAATTGTTTCCTTTGGAGAATCCGTAGGGATTATTGACCAAATGTAGGTTTCTCAGAATAGTGTTTGTGAAATCTTTTCAGTCTGGTATGTCCCTATAACCTTGCTAAGATAGATTATGACAGAAGGCCAGTGACACATTCATAATAAAAAGCTCCATGAGCTTTTTTTTTTTTGGAGGAAATGTGTTGTGAAACTGGAAATATTTTAAAATTGTGTGTAGACTTCCAGTTTAGCATGGCAGATTCAATACACCCATATATCCGAGCTTCATTCCCACCCTCTCCTCCCTGTCCAAAACTATAATGAAGGACTGAAAAGGCATAAACTCCTAAGGACATAGAGAATTGGAGGCAGAGAAGAGTAGATGAAAAGTGGTTTGAGGAATGGTAACTCACTTAGCAGAGGAGGCTGAAACCCAAGTGTCTAAGTAAGGAAAGATTAATGAGAAACAAAAGATTTGTTAACAGAACACCTGAAACCTTCTGAAATTGAAGACAGCAGTACAGTGGAAGGGGCAAAGGAGGACAAGATCATGGAGATGAAGACAGCGAGCGTGACAGTTTGTCAAAGATTCCTTTAGACCTCTAATCCACACCACTAGAGTACGACTTTTCTCTAACCCTTGCAGAACACAGAGTTCCTTCTCTGGAGAAACTGACCAGTCTTTGTCTCAGGGGATTCCCACCATCCTCCCTGCTCCCACTACGGCACTGGTATTACTGCTTGGACTCTGGTCTTCAACTTCAAGACTAGAGTGGAAAATCAATGGAAAAACTCAGTAAGTCCAGAGAAAATACTCACACATAATGACATTGGTTGTGGGGGTCTGCCCCATGAAAGAGCTGGCTCAGCACCTGATCACTCTGCACGCTGCCAGGGGACCATTCTAATTTAATCACACAGATCCTCCGAAAAACTTATTGCTGTCTCATATTTATGTATAAATCAATAGCCCAGATAATCAGACTTTTGAGGGATGCTACCCAAATAGAAGACAGAGGCCAAAATATCTATGTGTGGGGAGACCTACCAATTTTGAACAAAAAGAAAATATGAGGAAGAGGCAAAAAACAAAACGGACTTAAAGAAAAGTCACAAATATCTTTAGAGAAATGAGATCTTACAGCTATGAAACAAGATGGGAAGCTATTAAAACAACACAACAAAAAGAAAGTATCAGAAGAAAGCACTCTTAGAAATTAAAACAATTAGAGCAGAAACAAAAAAAATCAACAGAAAGTTTAGAAGATAAAATTGAAGAATTCTTGCATAAAGTAGGAAAAAAAACCCTTGAAAGTAGAACACTGGCTAAGTGCGGTGGCTCACACCTGTAATCCCAGCACTTTGGGAGGCCAAAGCAGGTGGATCACCTGAGGTCAGGAGTTCAAGACCAGCCTGATCAACATGGTGAAATCTGTCTTTACTAAAAATACAAAAAAATTAGCTGGGCGTGGTGATGGATGCCTGTAATCCCAGCTACTTGGGAGGCTGAGGCAGAAGAATTGCTTGAACCCGGGAGGCGAACGTTGCAGTGGGCTGAGATTGCACTATTGCACTCCAGCCTGGGTGGCAGTGTGAGGAAAAAAAAAAAGCAAAAGAAAATACGACACTGGATTGTCTCATTCCTTCTTTAAACCCTCCTTTCTCTTGTCTCCCTGCACTGTTCATGGTGGGATACCAAAACTTCCTTTCTTAGACTTTCCTGTAATTAGATTTGCCTTTTGATACATTCTGGTCAAGGAGTCATAAGTTTAAGTTTGTAGAAAATTTCTCCTGACACAAATACAACCCTTTCTTCTTCCTTCTGCTTCTTCCGTAGTTCTACCTTGAATATGGATGAGATGGATGGAGCTGCAGCAGTTATCTTGGTAGTCACGGGTAAGAGACCAAGAGAGTTTCGGAGATCTTTGCCCTGACATTCTTGAGCCTCTGAAATAACACTGGTCCAATGACTTCTTGACTTGTGTGAGAAGAAAAATAAATCCCTAATTTGTTTAAGCTATGGTTTAATTAAATATTCTTGTGATCCTAGTTGAATCATATTACAGACAATAAAGGTTAAAAAAGCAGAGTTGTTTAGTATTTAACTATTAGAAGTTTCAGAAAGGGAAAACAGATGACGGGTAGAAGAAAATTATCAAAGGAATAAGAGAAGAAAATATTCCAGAACTGAGCTTTCATGTCTTGAAATGACACAGCACCCTGAGTATCTTCATCTGTTCCTGCTGCTATAGCAAAACACCACAGACTGGATAATTCATAAGCAATTGAAATTTATTTTTTTACAAATCTAGAGGCTAGAAAGTCCCAGGTCACAGTGTCAGCAGATTTGGTGTCTAGTGAAGGACTGTCCCACAAATGGTATTTTCTTTTCTTGTTTATTTATTTATTTGTTTATTTATTTTGAGACAGAGTCTTGCTCTGTTGCCAGGCTGGAGTGCAGTGGTGCAATCTCGACTCACTGCAACCTCTGCTTTCTGGATTCAAGCGATTCTCCTGCCTCAGCTTCCAGAGTAGCTGGGACTATGGGCCGCGCCACCGCGCCCAGCTAATTTTTGCATTTTTAGTAGAGACGGGGTTTCACTGTGTTGACCAGGGTGGTCTCGCTCTCCTGACCTCATGATCCGAAAGTGCTGGGATCACCGGTGTGAGCCACCGCGCCTGGCCACAGATGGTATTTTCTCTGGTGTTCTCACATGGTAGAAAAGGTGGAAGAGCAGAAGGGATAAACACTGCACCCTCACGTGGCAGAAGAGATGGAAGGGCAATGGGCCTAGCTAGTTCCTTCCAGCCCTTTTATAAAAGCACTATTCCCATTCACATGAGGGTGGCAGCCTCATGACCTAATCAGCTCCCAAATGCCCCACCTTCTAATACCATTCCTTTTGGAGTTTAAGTTTCAACATATGAATTTTGGAAGACACATACATTCAAATCATGGCACCAGGTCACTAAAAATTACCAGGAAGTAGAATGGAAGTACTTCACAGTTTGCTTTCAGATAAATGTCAGAAAACTGGCTTTACAACAATAAAATAATGTACAGTAAAAAGAATTAACACTGCATAGATATTCAAAAGGTTTATCAATAACTACTAAACCCCAAATGCTATGTTTAAGAAGATGGGAACTTGGAGAAACAGAGTAGATCCAGGATATTCATTCAACAAAATGTGTTTAGTTTGGATTACGGGTTCATACCTGGAAATTGCTATAATTTCTTTTTGTTTGTTTTTTGCCCGTTGTCTGTGAACCTAAAAATCGCTGTGATTTTATTATATTACTTTGAAAGATTGTGTGCTCTGAAATTATGCAGACCTGGTTCTGGTCTCAGCTGTAAGGTGCAGACAATTCCTTTAACTTCTCTGCACCTATTTCCTCATCTGCATGGCTATTTTGGAGGTTATTGTCAGAACTAACCGTGATTCTGTATTTAAAACTTCTGCACTGATCATCAGAGAAATACATATTAAAACCACAATGAGATATCACCTCATACCTCTTGGAATGCTATTATCAAAAAGATGAAAGATAAATGCTAGCGAGGATGTGGAGAACAGAGAAGCCTGGTGCACTGCTGGTGGGAATGTAAATTAGCACAGCCATTGCGGAAAACAGTATGGAGGTTCCTCAAAAAATTAAATATAGCACTACCATATGATCTAGCAATCCCACTCCTGGGTATATATATCCAAAGGAAATAAAATCGGTATGTTGAAAGCTATCTGTACTGCCATGTTCATTGCAGCACTATTCACAATAGCCAAGATTTGAAACCAACTAAGTGTTCATCGATGGATGGCTGGATAAAGAAAATGGGGTTGGATAAAGAAAATGTGGATTAAAAAATACACCATGGAATGCTATTCAGTCTTTTTAAAAGGAGGGCATTCTGTTGCTTGTGACACAGATGAACCTGAAGGATATCATGCTCCGTGAAATAAGTCAGGCACAGAAAGACAAATACTGCATGATCTCACATATGGAATCTTAAAAAGTTGAACTCATAGAAGTAGAGAGTAGAATAGGGGTTACCAGGGCTTTTGGGCTTGTTGGGGGGCAGTTGGGGAGACTCTCAAAGAATATAAAATTTCAGTTAGACAAGAGGAATATATGTTCAAGAGATCTATTATACAACAATATAGCTATAGTTAATAACATATTTTTAAAAATTGCTAAGAGAGATTTTAAGTTACCCCCAAAATGATAACGTTGTGAGCACATGGATATGTAATTAGCTTTATTTTATTTTATTTTATATTTTTGAGATGGAGTTTCACTCTTGTTGCCCAGGTTGGAGTGCAATGGCATGATCTCGGCTCACTGCAACCTCCTCCTCCTGGGTTCAAGGGATTCCCTTGCCTTAGTCTCCTGAGTAGCTGGAGTTACAAGCATGCGCCACCACACCTGGCTAATTTTGTATTTTTGTAGAGATGGGGGTTTCCCCATGTTGGTCAGGCTACTCTCGAACTCCTGACCTCAGGTGATCTGCCCACCTTGACCTTCCAAAGTGTTGGGATCACAGGCGTGAGCCACCACACCCAGCCTGTAATTAGTTTTATTTAACCATTTCACAATGTATACGTATTCCAAAACATGTTGTCCATGACAAATATACATAATAAAACCAAAAAGATCCTGGCACAGAACTGGCATTTCTGAAGTGTTAATTCCTTGTAATGCCATTTCTCAAATTGAGATTCTACCTGCATGTACATACCACAGCCTTCCATCTTTACTCTGTTTTAGTTCATGAGAGCTAGAGTTACCCTCAAGATTGTCTAGTTTGTTGGTTCCCAAACTGGGATTCCCCAGCTCTCAGGGCCTGAGAAAATTGTAATTAGGGTCTATGGGTTAGTTTCAACATGCTGAAATCCTAACAAAAATCATTCATAGGTGGGAGAAAAGGTTAAGAAGGGATCAAGTGTCTTCATTTTTCTCTGTGATGTGGACTCATTGTGGTAACTCTGGTTGCATTATGATCATCAGAAGGCCGGCCTGACATTTATACATCTGATTTCTGAAGACAGAAAGTTGATTAGCTCCTATTTTAGAGATCCATTTTGGTAGGCAACATCTTTCAAAAACATGGAATTTATGGGAAAAAGTAGCAAAGAAGTTAACGAGTCTGGGGCACTGAGATCCACAAAGTTTAAGTGACTTTCCAAGGTCAAACAGCAGGTGGGTAGCAGTGCCAGGACCAGGACTGATTTCTCCTGACGACTCAGAGCCTGTGTGTTCCATTACTTGCCATGCCATCTAGACCGCCTTCTTTTCCACCTGGGTCCTTCATGTCCAAGGTGAGATTAAATATCACCTTGGAAACTGGCTTTTAGCCAGGATGTTGTAGTGTCAAGGGCAAAGGAAGTCTCCTCTACACTAGGACCCCAGGAACCTTGGTAAGGGAGAAGGTGTTTCCGACCATTTGTTATGATCTGTGAGTTCAGCCAGAAATTTTTCTTTAGCTTCCTTTCTCAATTAGGGAAATGTGTGCTTTAGAAGATTTTAAATGCTTGGTTTCTTAAAAGAAAAAGAAAACTCTGTTGCTTGTTCATATTATTTGTGTTTTTCTCCATCCAAAGACAGGAGGTTTTCAGCCAAGGCAAATCAGAGTGGCTGACATTCCCACAGGAAAAGTGGGCGGGGCATGAGAACTGGATATGTACCTGTCTGGAAGCTGGAGCTTTTGATGAACTTCCACAGAAGCCCCGGAAGGAAGCTGTTTTGATAAGCCGTGGTCACCAGGTGGCGCTACACACACGCTGTGAAGTCCAACAGTTTTCCAAACCTACAGCATTTTTCCAGATTTACTGAAGCAGGAAAAAAACGAGAAAAACAAAACGGGTCTAGTACTTCAGCTCAGAATAGTTGAGTTGGAAGGAGGTGGAACCCCCCCCACCCCCCCACCCCCCACGACAGCTTGCCCTCTTCAATCGTGTGGCAGAGAATCCACTTGGTGCTCTTTGGATTCATTGAGTAAGTGTGGAGCTGGCTGGCTTCTCACCGGAGTGTGGAATCAGGACGTGGCTGGTTCCAGCTGCAAGGAAGTCCCGGTTATTCTGCGAGGGCAGGAGCTCCAGTGTTAGGGCTCCAGCAGAGGCGATCACTAGGGCGGCACCAGTCCTTTACTTCGGACCGGTCTGACCTTAAGGGGAAAGGCAATTTCCCTTTCTACATGGGGAACTCATTTCCTTTGTTGCTTTCCTTTTTATTTTCCTCCCAGGGACCGTTAATTCCGGCCAGGGTGGGAGCTGGGAGGAGGGGATGGATGAGGTGGGAAACAGCAGTACCCTTTCTTCCTTCTCACTCTGCCCCCAGGTAACACCCTCCAACACCCAAACCTACCCCCGTCCTCCAAAGGAAAAATGCACATGGTATATCCATGTCTGTCCATGTGCTGGATTTACTGGCCGGTTCTGATTTGAAATATCTTGAAAGTTTGCTTTCCAGGGGCCACTGGGTATTAAAAGAGGATTAAAAAATAAACGAATTCCCATACCTCCAATCTGGAAGTCTTTTCTTGGTACCATAAAAAACAACTGAGTTATCAGCCCTCTGGTACCTTCAATTCCAGCCTAAAGGCCACTATCTGGTGGTCATCAACGTGCTGGCCAACGTGGAGGCACCAGGCCAGCTCCCATGGGATCTCTGTTGATACAGAAGTGACTCCAGCAGATACTAGCAGCACCTGCACAGCCAGAGCCACACCCAGGCACTTGCTTTGCTGCAGTTTGGGAGGGATCAGTGCTCTAGAGCAGTGGCTTCCAAACCTTAGCATGCCTCAGTTGCTGGGCTCCACTCCCAGAGTTTCTGGGTGAGTGGATCCCGGGTGCAGCTGGGAAATTTGCATTTTTAACAGTTTCCCCCTGGGGCTGATGCTGCAGTCTGGGGACCACACTTTGAGAACTACTATTTTCAGAGCAAAATGCTGGGGGCGGTGTGGGGGAAAGGAGCAGCAGGAAACAGCTGAAGGCTGTGGCGTGCCAGGTGTGCGTGCCAGGATTGCAGGGTCACCAGCAGGGCCGGTCCTCCGGGGCTGCTGGAAATCCTTATCCCTCCTTTAGAGACTAGTGGTTCTGAAGCCTGGCAGTACATTGTAATCACTTTGGGAGCTTAAAAAAAATTACTGATGACTGGCTCCTAGCCCCAGATGTCCTGATTTAATTGGTTCAGAATGTGGTTTGGGCCCTGGAAGCTTTAAAAGCTCCCTGGGTGTTTCTGCTGAGTAGCCCAGGTTGAAAAATCATGGTGCTAGGTCCACCTCTTACTGCATTCTTATATCTAGTACCCAGTGAGTGTAAGTTCCCATCATCCACTCTCAAACCCTTCCAGCCGTCTCTCATACCTCCCTGCCTCAGGCTGAAAAACACTTGCACCTGTCTCTGAGTACTGAACTCCTATTTATCCTTCAAGACCCAGGTCAAATATTTCTTCCATGCTGAAGGCTTTCCTGGCTTTCCTAACAGTTCATCTCCTAAAACACTTTAGATACACTAGAATTATAACCTTCATCTTTCACTTCATTGTAATTACTGTCATTTGCTGAATAAGGATGTTTCAGTGGAAAACCGACTATGTATGAAGGTGGTCCCATAAGATTATAATGGGGCTGAAAAATTCCTATCACCTAGTGACACTGTAGCCATTGTAATGTTGTAGCTCGATTACTTTATTTTAAAAATAAACTTAGTGGGCTGGGGGCGGTGGCTCACATCTGTAATCCCAGCACTTTGGGAGGCCGAGGTGAGCGGATCACCTGAGGTCAGGAGTTCAAGACTCAGCCTGGCTAACATGGCGAAACCCCGTCTCTACTAAAAATACAAAAATTAGCCGGCCGGGCGTGGTGGCACGTGTCTGTAATCCCAGCTACTTAGGAGGCTGAAGCAGGAGAATTGCTTGAACCTGGGAGGCGGAGGCTGCAGTGAGCCGAGATAGCGTCATTGCACTCCAGCCTGGGCAACAAGAGCGAAACTCCATCTCAGAAAAAAACAAAAAACAGACAACAAACTTAGTGTAGCCTGAGTATTCTGTGTTTATGAAGTTGACAGTAACACCCTCGGCCTTCACATTCGCTCACCACTCACTCACAGACTCACCGAGAGCAACTTCCAGTCCTGCAGCAGCCATTTTGGTGAGTGCCCTATTTGGACGTACCATTTTTAATCTTTTGTACTGTATTTATACTGTACCTTTTTCATTTTAGATTTCTTTAGATACACGACTACTCACCATCATGTTACAAGTGCCTGTGATATTCAGTACAGTTGCTTGCTGTACAGGTTTGCAGCCCAGGAGCAATGGGCTTTACCCTGTAGCCTGTTTGTGTATATACCTAGATGGTATAGCTAGGTTTCTGTGAGTGCACTGCATGATGTTCACACAGTAAAACGCCTGATGATGCATTTCTCAGAATGTATCCCCGTCGTAAAGCCCTGACTGTATCTGTGTTCATAGCTTCTCTTCCCTCCCTAGTTGATGGTTAGTAAAGCTTCGGGATTGAATGAATCTCATAGTTGGAGATAATGTTAAAAATGTTAAAAATGCACAGGTTGTTTTTTGTTTGTTTTTTGGAGACAGGGTCTCGCTTTGTAGCCCAGGCTGGAGTGCAGTGGTGCAATCATGGCTCACTGCAGCCTTGACCTCCTAGACTCAAGCGATCCTCCCACCTCAACCTCCTTAGTAGCTGGGACCACGGGTGAGCACCGCCACGCCTGGCTAATTTTTGTGTTTTTTGTAGAGATGGGCCTTCACCATGTTGCCCAGGCTGGTCTTGAATTCCTGGGCTCAAGCAATCTGCCTGCCTTGGCCTCCCAAAGGGGTGTAATTATAGGCATGAGCCACTATGCTCGGCCGTTGCACAAGTTCTGGATAAGGAAGTTTATTAATATCAGCCCTGTGCAATCAACCTAGTGCCTCCCGTGGGGTCAGACTTGGGTAGGTGCTTGAGAAGCAAAGTCAGGTGAAACGTGCACACTGCCCCTGAGGAATGAATTCTCTCTGGAGGCTGAGGCTCCTTGTGCTTTCATCATGAAGTTTAGCTTGGGAACTGCTTTCAGAGATACCAACCTGGAGCACAGAGGGACCTGGATCTCTTTTCCATTATGCTTTTCTGTGGCTTTCACCACCTGCAGGATTAACTGGGTTTCTTTGCATGTCTTTCATGAACTTGCCCTTGTCTACCGCTCCCAGATATTCAATTCCTTGACCCTGTTTAATGCTTGAATCCTAGTTCCCTGCACACACCATGCCATTGCCAACTTACACCTTTCTGTTCCTCCGAGATGACCTTCTCACCTTTGCTAGGCTGGCTAACTGCCATGACTTGAGGGCCTTTCTGACCCCCACACTTTGTGCCTTCTCCTGTATTATATTCTCTAAGCATTTTTTATATACCTCTGTCATTACGTGGAAATAATCCAAACTAGTTTTTTGTGAGCCTAACACACAGTAGGTGCTTTATGAGTGTTGAACTGAGGTGAATGCTTACACAGTGATTCTCAAACTTTATTCTACCTATGCACCATTCACACGCAAAACACACTCCCACACTTTATATCATGCATGACACATAGTGTTTCTTCATCCAGGGTAGTGGGTTTAGAATAGGTAGGGACATCTTTCCGGGGGAATCAGGATATGAGTGGGAGGTAGGCTGGGACTAACAGAAATACTCTCCTCTTGCCACCTAGATTCTAATGTGTGTCTTGTTCTCAAGTCGAGAGCTGCTGAATTACTATAGGGCAGGTGGTATGCTAGGCACTTTTAAAAGTATCTCTAGAATGTTCACAACAGTCTTGCTAGGTGGTTATTATTATCCTCATTTTATGGATGATGAAACTGACGTTAAATGATTTGTGCAAAGCCACATAGCTGTTGTGCTAGGTTTTTCTTGCACTGCTATAAAGCAATACCGGATGCTGAGTAATCTATAAGAAAGGAGGTATTATTGGCTCACAGTTCTGCAGGTTCTACAGGAAGCATAGCAGCATCTGCTTCTAGGGAGGCCTAAGGAAGCTTCCAGTCGTGGTGGAGTGCAAAGTGGAAGCAGGCCTATCACATGGCAAAACAGGAGTGAGGGAGGGGGCGGTGCCAGACACTTCGAAATGACCAGATCTCATGAGGAGGAACTCACTCTTGTGAGGACAGCATCCAGGGGTTGGGGCTAAATCGTTTGAGAAATCCACTCCCATGAGTCAGTCACCTTCAAATTGGGGGATTACAATCCAACATGAGATTTGGGCAGGGCACATATCCTAACTCACTTAGCTGATAAGTGACAGATGGATGCTTGGAGACACTACTTTCTGATGTGTTGCCATGCCTGTTTCCCCCGGTAGAACTGGGTTTTCCTTAAAGGCATGGACTTGGTCTTAGTAATTTTTATATCCCCAGTACCTGACACAGAGCCTGGTGTCAGAAGGTCCCCGGTAAATGAGTGCTAACTGAACAGAATCATTCTTGGTCATTTCTCTCTGCCACTTAGTTACAAATGTTAGGGATGACACATTTAGACCTGGTGGGGTGGTGCCTTCATTCCCAGAGCCTTCATGGGTCAAATAAGCAAGTCTGTCCAGACGTATCATGCCAGCCCTGTTTTAATTGATCCTTGCCTATGAAAACCCTTGTCAGATTCTAATTTTACAGTTCCCCCCTCCTTATGTCAGGGTTGGATTGTACTTCTCCTTTCTAGAACCTCTGTTTTTGTTCTCTCCTGCCATGCCGTTTACACTGTCCCTTCCGTGGACAGGGCCTTTTTCTAGTTTTCCTGGTAGAATTCTATCTGTATCACCTCTTGGACTCTATTGGCTGCTTTTGTTTCCTTCTTGTTACATGTTGAGTAATTTTTTGAGATGGAGCTTCGCTCTTGTCGCCCAGCCTAGAGTGCAATGGCGCGATCTTGGCTCACTGCAACCTTTGCCTCTGGGGTTCAAGCGATTCTCCTGCCTCAGCCTCCTGAGTAGCTGGGATTACAGGTGCATGCCACCACGCCTGGCTGATTTTTTTGTATTTTTAGTAGAGATGGGTTTCACCATGTTGGCCAGGCTGGTCTTGAACTCCTGACCTCAGGTGATCCACCTGTCTCAGCCTCCCAAAGTGTTGGGATTACAAGTGTGAGCCACCGCACCTGGCTGAGTACTTTTTTATTACATGCCAAACGTTATGGGTTTTATTGTCTTCGTTTAAAGAGCATTGCATTTATTTTGACAGGTGGTTAGTTTATTGGTGGGCCTGCTTGACATCATCCGCCCTGGTGGAAGGGGTGTCCTCTTTTCACCAGGTATTCACAGTCAGTAGTTGTGGGATTTGGAAACATGTCTCTGGCCTTCCTAACATTTCAAACAGCAGCACTGGAAACCAGCTCAGCTCCTCCTCTAGTGCCCAAGCCCCGTTCATATGACTGCTCCATAAATCCAGGAACATGGTACCTGTAACCCAGGCTGCACACCCCGAGGGTGAGAGAAATACACAGCTGTGCCCTGAAAAATTAGGGCGAGAGGCAGCTTGAGCACCTAGAATCTATCCTATTAGAATTTCTATGTCCCCCAGGTTTGCTTTTCTACTTCCTTGTCACCTTCCTCCCCTTCATCCAGAAACGCACAGCCCGAGCCTCACGTGTGATGGGGGCAGCTATTCCAGAGCTCCGCTGCCACAGTTTTGTTTCATTCACCACAGCGCTGTGAGTTAGGTCAGGTCTCATTCTACCATCTTGCTATTTGTTCTAGATTTTCCCATCTATTCTTTGTTCCCTCTCCCCGACTCTCTTGTCTCTTTCTGAATTGATGAAGTGTGAGTATTCTATTTCCTCTATTAACTTTTCACCTACAACTGTTTTCTTTCTTTCTTTCACTTCCTTAGCGGAGCAGAGTCTGACTTGAATTAGTGAGACTTTACTTTTGCTTTAAGCAGACAATGTTGTTTAAAGCAATTAAAAAATAAGTGTTCTATAGTAGCCCCATAGATTTACCATTTCTGGCACCTTCCTTTGTGTATTATAGATCTGTTTCTATTTGGTATCATTTCCCTTTGGCTTGAGGAACTTCCTTTAATATTTTTTATTGTGCAGTTGTGCTGGTGATAAGTTATCTCAGCTTTTATTTATTTGAATGTGTCTTCATTTTGCCTTCATTTTTGAAGGATATTTCCACTGTATGTAGAATTGTGAGTTAGCACTTTTTCTCTTTTAGAACTTCAAAGATGTCATTCTGTTATCTTCAGGATTGCAACATTTCTGATGAGATGTCAGTGATAATTCTCATTACTGCGCCACTGTAGTCAGGTGGGATTTTTTTTTTGTCCCCTGAATTCTTTTAAGATCTTTTCTTCATCATTATTTTACAGCAGTTTAGCTATGATGTGCTTAAGTGTGGTTTTCTTTGTGTTTATCTTATTTAAGGAACATTGAGATTCTTGGATCAGTGAATTGGTATTTGTTTGTCACATTAGGAGGCCATTATTCTTTGAAATATTTCTTCTGCCCCAATCCCTCTTTGCTTTCCTGCTGAGACTACAGCTATGTATATGTTACACTGGTTAATAATGTCCCATATGTAACTCAAGCTCTATTCTTTTATTCTGGTCATTTTTTTACTCTATGTGCATCAATTTGGATAATTTCTATTGTTCTGTCTTCAAGTCTACTAATCTTTTCTTTTGTAGTATCTAATCTTTTGTTAAGCCCATCTTGTGACTTATTTCAGTTATTTTATATATATATACGTATATACATATATAAATATATACATATATAAAATAACATATATATTTGTATATGTATAGATATATAAAATAACTGAGAGACAATAGGTAGTAGGATATGTATAAAATACACACACACACACACACACACACACACACACACACACACATATATATTTTTTTAGGCAGAGTCTTGCTCTGCTTCTCAGGCTGGAGTGCAGTGGCCCAATCTTGGCTCATCACCTCCCAGGTTCAAATGATTGTCCTGTCTCTGCCTCCCCAGTTGCTGGGATTACAGGCTTCCACCGCCATGCCCAGTTCATTATTTTTTTTATTTTTTTTTATTTTTAGTAGAGACAGAGTTTCACCATGTTGGCCAGGCTGGTCTCGAACTCCTGGCCTCAATGATCTGCCTGGCTGGGCATCCCAAACTGTTGGGATTACAGGCATGAGCCAGTGTGCCCAGCCAATTATTGTAGACTTTTGAGTTCCATGATTTTCATCTTGTTTCTTTTCATAGTGTCTATTTTCCAATGAGTAACTGTTTTTCATTCCTTATGTCCATTTTTTTCTTTAAATTCTTGAACATATTTAGTCATTTTAAAGTTTTTTTTTTGCTAATTCCATCTGTATCACCTCTGGGATTCTGTTGGCTGCTTTGTTTCCTCCTTGTTACACATTGAGTAATTTTTTTTTCTTCTTCTTCTTTATTTATTTATTTTTTTTTAAGTTGGGGTTTCACCATGATGGCCAGGCTGGTCTTGAACTCCTGACCTCAGGCGATCCACCCACCTCGGCCTCCCAAAGTGCTAGGATTACAGGCGTGAGCCACCACGCCCGGCCCACATTGAGAATTTTTATTACATGTCAAACATTATGGTTTCATTACCTTCCTTTAAGGAGCATTGCATTTGTTTTGGCAGGTGGTTAATTTATTGGTGGATCCGCTTGGATCCATTATTGAGTGTTGGAATTCAGCTTTGTTTTGGTGGGTTCAGTGCAGCCCCTCTCTAGTGCTGGGTGGCCCCACTCCACAGGTGTGGCCTTTCCCAGGCTTCTGCTGAAAGCCCAGGGTGTTGATCAAGCTCTTTCCACCAAGGACACTGAGAAAACAGTGTCTGTTCCCACTATGCGACCTCTGGAATCTCTGTTCAGTGCACAGCTCCCACTACTTAGCCTCTCTCTCTCTTTTCTTTTTTTTGAGACAGAGTCTTGCTGTTGCCCAGGCTGGAGTGCAATGGCATGATCTCAGCTCATTGCAACCTCCACCTCCCGGGTTCAAGCAATTCTCTGCCTCAGCCTCTTAAGTAGCTGGGATTATAGGTGCCCACTACCATGCCTGGCTAATTTTTGTATTTTTAGTAGAGATGGGGTTTCGCCATCTTGGCCAGGCTGGTCTTGATCTTCTGACCTCGTGATCCATCTGTCTAGGCCTCCCAAAGTGCTGGGATTACAGGTGTGAGCCACTGCACCTGGCCCCCTCCCCCTGCCCCACCCCCCCTTTTTTTTTTTAAAGAAACAGGTTCTCACTCAGCAGCACAATCTTAGCTCACTGCAGCCTCCAGCTCCTGGGCTCAAGGGATCCTCCTGCCACAGCCTCCCAAGTAGCTCAGGCTATAGGTACATGCCACCATACCCAGCTAATTTTTAAAATTTTTTGTAGAGATGAGGTCTTGCTATATTGCCCAGGCTGGTCTCAAACTCCTGGGCACAAGCAATCCTCCTGCCTCAGCCTCTCCCAAGGTGCTGGGATTATAGGTGCGAGCTACTGTGCCTTGCCCCTGCTACCTGTTCTCTACTAGGCTTTGTGAAAACATTACCCTGTACGTGTGCAGTTTTGTTTTCAACTAGACTCAGGTGGTCCACTCTGCAGATTTTTGGATTTCTGCTCTGTGTAGCTCCTGCCTCTCTTGTACCCTGTCCCACACACTCAGTCCCTGCAGCAGCCCTAACCTTCGTCTGTTTCCTCCATCCTCAGTTTGGGCTCCACTTCCGCGTGCTGTGGTTGGAAAGCCCCAGGCAGGAGGCCAGAGTAAATGTGGGTTTCACCTCTTGTGTTTCTTCTCTCAAGGGTCACATCCCTACACCATCTGTAGCATTGCACCTGAAAACAGTTGTTTGATATATTTTGTCCAGTTTTATCATTGTTTATGGCAGGAGGGCACAACCAATACCTGTGACTCTGTCATTGTGACAACCACAAGTTAAATAGACATTATTAGTTTATTTTATAGTTGAGGGAACTGAGGCTCAGAGCACATAAGTACTTTGCTCAAGATCACCTTGGATCCAGTAAAGTAAGGGCTGGGACTCAGGTTAGTGTTACTTCTGCTTTTTGCTTCCCACTTTCCTATCTTGTTCCCCTTCGAGAATATACGGTCATCTGTGTCCACCTTGGTATCTCCAATTCTATCATATTTCACACTCTCATTTTCATGGCTTTGAACTTTGCTCTGCCTTATCTGGAAAATTCTATATTTTAGACCTCCTCCCCTTTTTGCTTCTATTTTTGTCAGAATATCTGTTACTTATTAATTCTTGTATTTTCTCGGTATCAAGAACTGCTTGGCATATAGATATCTCTTGATAAATGTTTGTTGATAGAACCAAGGAATAAATGAGTATCATTTTATCCATTTTTTTTTTTTTTGAAAGTCTCACTTCTGTCACCCAGGCTGGAGTGCAGTGGTACAATCTCGGCTCACTGCAATCTCTGCCTCCCAGGTTCAAGTAATTCTCATGCCTCAGCCTCTGCAGTAGCTGGGATTATACAGGTATGTACCAGCACACCTGGCTAATTTTTTTGTATCTTTAGTAGAGGCAGACCGGGTTTTGCTATTTTGGCCAGGCTGGTCTCGAACTTCTGGCCACAAGTAATCCACCCGCCTTGGCCTCCCAAAGTATTGGGATTACAGGCGTGAGCCTCTGCGCCTGGCCTTATTCATCTTTTGACCCTTTCCCCCATATGCCATTGAAAACAGGTGCGCTGTGAGGCCCAGGTGAGGAGCAAAAGTCTGCAGGTGTTGGCAGGGCGAGCCCCAGGCCTGGCGTGCTCTTCACACAGCCAGAAATGCTTGTCTCTTGATACGGGCTGTTGGCTGAGAATTCATGCATTTCTTTATTATTCTTGTCATACTGGAATTAACCTACTGCCTTTTCTTCCCTTTCTATATCTTTCCTTCTTCTGGCAACAGTTTCATAAATATCCTCTTCATTATCCATTTTAATCATGCCACTAAAATCTATCCACTTCTTTTTTAATTTTACCATCACTCTTTCCCCCTACATTTCTGGCACATGCTAGAATGTTGTATGCACTTTATTTCTGCTGTATCTTTCTCTTTTCCCCATTTCCATCTATGGACACTTTTCTAGAAACCTCTGTGTGGTACTTTACACTTCATCATTTCAATTCCAATGTCTTCATCCTGGTTTCTGTTTATTGCTTTGTTTGAAGGACTCTGCTTATCTCTTTAAAGCCTTTGATTTCAGGGCCACTTTCCTTGAGCATCTGCTCACATCATTTTCTTACCTGCCCACCACTGCCAGCCTGGGAAGATCAGAGGCCTGCCCTGTCCCCGATCTCTCCTTTGTTTTTAATCCCTTTTTGTTTCTTCAGGAATTTCCTCCCTTCTTTATACCACTGCCAAACGTTTAGGTTTTCAGAGGTGAATTTTGGCCGTTACCTCCATAAAATAAAAATGGAGACAACATTCCTGTTACATGTCACAACCTCTGTTCATTCTTGTACCTAGAAACCAGGCCACCCTCCTAGCCCAGTTTCCTTTGGGTAGCCATGTGGCAGCAGCTGGCATGTGGGTTTAAATAAACCCCGTTCAGTTCTGTCCTCATGAAACCTGCATCATTTGGTTTGCTGGGCACTCTTTCTTAGATTTCCCATTTCATTTTTTTCCCTCAAGACTCAGTGGAAATCTTCCTCTACTCCCTCCACCTGTACCTTTCTTGTGGCGTTTAGGAAGTGAATCATATTTTTATACATAGCTTTTCTTTTGAACGTTTCTTTAGGGGGCTACATGAATTTCTTTTGGGGAACATGCATCTCCAGAAGTGAATCGTTTGCTTCTTTAGGTCATAAGCATTGTTATGTATCATCAGATCCAGATCCCATAAATCTTTGGAAAGTTCCTATAATAAACAGTAAACAAAAATGTCACTCTGAACATTGTCTGGTAAGGAAATCCACAGAGCCAGTTCCTTTCCTAGTTCCTGGTGAATAAACTGCTTCAAACCGGTAGTGCCTAGATTTCTTACAAAAACGTATCCCGAGTTTTTCCTTTCCCTAGGGTCCTTTAAGTGGTACTTCTTGCCTTCTTTTTAGTGTCAATTTCACATTGCTTCTTTGAATTACTCTTTATCCTCTTTATATGAATTTAATTAGGCTTTGAAGGTTTCTTTTACATTTCTTTTTCTTTGCTTTCTTTTTTCTGCCCATTCCTCCAGGGCTTGGGATCCATCCATTCACAATGAGTGACCAAGCCGTTCCCTCCATCAATTTCAACAGCGATTCCTCCCCTACTTTCCCTTTCATGGACCTCACAGAACTTTCCTCCTGGAGCCAGGCTTGCTGGCCCCGGCTCCTCTTCTCATTAGAAGCCATCTCTCCTAGAGTCCTTCTTGCAGCACTGACCACCACAAAGTGGCTTCTGTTTTCCCTTTTCTTTTTTATCTACCACTAGCTGAAATCAGTCTTCTCCTCTGTGATTCCCTGAAGCATTAAGGCCTGCTCCTGGGCAGTTCGCAGAGCCTTTCTCCAGCAAAGGCCACACACTAGATAATTATGGTTTTTTTTTTTGTTTGTTTTGTTTTGTTTTGCAATGGAGTCTCACTCTGTTGCCAGGCTGGAGTGCAGTGGCGCGATCTTGGCTCACTGCAATCTCTGCCTCCTGTGTTCAAGCAATTCCCCTGCCTCAGCCTCCCGAGTAGCTGGTACTACAGGCCCATACCACCATGCCCAGCTGTTTTTTTGTATTTTAGTAGAGACGGCATTTCACCATGTTGGCCAGGATGATCTCAGTCTCCTGACCTCGTGATCTGCCCGCCATGGCCTTCCAAAGTGTTAGGATTACAGGCATGAGCCACTGCGCCCGGCCCCGGTAATTATGGTTTTATTTATTTTATTTCATCATTATTATTTTTCTCTCTGTCTCACTCTGTCACCCAGGCTGGAGTGAAGTGGTGTGATCTTGGCTCACTGCAACCTCCACCTCTTGGGTTGAAGTGATTCTCCTGCCTCAGCCTCCCGAGTAGCTGAGATTACAGGTGTCCACCACCAACGCCCACTAATTTTTGTATTTTTAGTAGAGATGGGGTTTCGCCATGTTGGCAAGGCTAGTCTCAAACTCCTGACCTCAGGTGATCTGCCTGCCTCGGCTTCCCAAAGTGCTAGGATTACAGGCCTGAGCCAGCTTGCCCAGCAAGTAATTATGTTTTTATTCTCAACACCTGCATGTTTCACTTCCTGATATGCTCAGATGATTTATGGAACCTCATCTTTTTCTATTTCCCCCAACTCTATGGGGGTATAACTGACAGAAACTGTGTATAGTTAAGGTGTACAACTTGATGTTTTGATACATGTATACATTATTAAATGATCACACAGTCAAGCTATTAACATCTCTGTCACCTCACATAGTAGCCATTTTCTCTTATTTTGTGATGGGATCATTCAAGATCTTACCTCTTAGCAAGTTTCAAGTATACAATACAGTATCATTAACTACAGACACCATGCTGTGCAGTAGACCTCCAGAACTTACTCGTCTTGCGTAACTAAAACTTCTTAACTTTTGATCGACATCTCTCCACTTTCCCTCCCTATTATCCCCTGGAAACCACCGTTATACTCTGCTTCTGTGAGTCTGACGATTTTAAATTTTTCTCTTAAGTCAGATCATGCAGTATTGTCTGAGTCAGGCCTATTTCACTTAGCATCGAGTCCTCCAGGCTCATCCATGATGCAAATGACAGGATCCCACCCCCAGTCCTTTAGGGCTGAATAATGTTCCATTGTGTATATATGTTACATTTTCTTTATCCATTCATCCACTGATGGACATTTAGGTTGTGTCCATATCTTTTGAGCCTCATCTTTCGCAGACCTTCATCTTATACAAAAAGTATAAGAAGGTATCTCAGACTTTTCTGGTAACAGTTCAGTTTCCTGTTTCCCAGTCTAAACTCCATAGTGGCCATCCATTATTGGTCTACCAAGATGGTTAATACCTTGCCAAGTCTCATTAACTGAATCATAGTGTCTTTACGAACAAGGGTTTCAGATTTCACCAGATAGCTACTCTAGTATTCTGACCCCTTTTTACTGCTATAGTCTGTAAAATACCTCAGATTTGTGAATATTCTGATGGTCTGAACTTACTACTCATTTCTAGGAAGGTCTGCAAGTCTGTACTTTGGGTTCATGCATGATGAATGAAAACCAGGGTCTCCAACACAGATCTCAGACCGCAAGGGACTATAGAAGGCACTGCATGGTTGATATTTCCATTGTCTGGGAAATATTGGAGAACTCTTGCTCCATACAGTTTCCTATAGCATCTGGAGCAAAGCCAAACTTGGACATGTTCTCTTCTAGAACTTCTCTAAGTTTGGGGACCTCATGTTTTTTAGTGTCCAGACACATGGGATCAGGAATTCTTTGTTTACATTTATGTTTGGTTTTATAGTCAGTAGAACTGATGTCTATTTTTGGGGTTTTTTTTGTTTTGAGACAGGGAGTTTCACTCTTGTTGCCCAGGCTGGAGTGCAATGGTGTGATCTCAATCGACTCACTGCAACCTCCGCCTCCTGGGTTCAGTTGATTCTTCTGCCTCAGCCTCCCAAGTAGCTGGGATTACAGGCATGCCCCACTATGCCCAGCTAATTTTTGTATTTTTTTTTTTTAGTAGAGACGGGGTTTCACCATGTTGGTCAGGCTGGTTTTGAACCCCTGACCTCAAGTGATCCATACGCCTCAGCCTCCCAAAGTGCTGGGATTACAGGCATGAGCCACCCTGCCCAGCCTTGATGACTTTAATTGGCACAGATGACTGTTTAATTGGTAATCACCACGTTTCAAACCCACTGGGTCCTTATGATTGCATCAGCAGGTGTTGGGTATGACCCCTTAGAGCTCTGTTGCCTGGTTTGTGAGACCCTGGCTTTGAGACACTCCTGTTAAAAGGCAAATATCCCTGAAGAGTCCTATTAGATAATTTCCTAGGGAGGGGCCTGGCCATTCCATTGCCTTTGGAGTCAGATGAACATGGATTTACATTCTGTCACTTCTACTTACTAGGTGCATGATCTATAGAGTCTTTGAGCCTCAGTGTCCATATCTGTAAAAACAGGCATAACAAAACCTACTTCATTGGATTGTTCTCACCATTCATTGAGGACTTTGGAAAGGTATTTTTATGACAAAGTGCTATGTAAAGGACAGTAAATTGTTCCTCTTTTTATTTCTTCATTTTGCCTTAACCTTCTTGAGTGTGTGTATAGAGCGGGGACTAGCTGGCATCCAGGACATACAATAAATAAAGAGATAGGATGGTTACAAGCATACAGCACTCAGGGCAGATGGAAAATTTCTGCCCCAAGGTAGAGAGGGCAGCATAGGACTAAGGGTGAGAACTATGTGAAATAGTCTGGGTGTGGTGACTCACGCCTATAATCCCAGCACTTTGGGAGGCTGAGGCGGGTGGATTGAACCCAGGAGTTTGAGACCAGCTTGGGCAACATAGACCGCGTCTCTGTAAAAAATAAAACCTAGCCAAGCGAGGCCACTAATGAATGGTGTGGTGTGCCCCTGAAGTCCCAGCTACTCAGGAGGCTGAGGCTCAGGGAGGATCGCTTGAGCCCAGAAGGTTGAGGCTACAGTGAGCTGTGATTGTTCCACTGCATTCCAGCCTGAGTGACAGCATGAGACCCTGTCACCTCATCAAAAAAAAAAAAAAAAAGTGAAAGAAACCCACATGTCCGGGGAAAGGGTCCCTTTGTCCTCTTTTGTGGAAGGGTAGGTGTCAGCATTTGTTTTATCACAGGAGGTGAGGAGGCAGTACTGTATGTTTCATTAATTGAAGTGTTGCTGTTATTGCTGCTGTTTTGGAGGGATTAGAACAGTATTAAGACAAGAAAGGTGTCAGATGCACTGGCTCATGTGGTCCTCAACTCGGGAGGCTGAGGTAGGAGGATCGTGTAAGCGTAGGAGTTTGAGGCTGCAGTAAGCCATGACTGTGCCACTGCATTCCAGCTTGGGTGACACAGCAAGAGACCCTGCCTCTAAAAGAAAAAAAAAAAAAAAGACAGGGAAGAATGTTAGATTGCAAAGGCAAAGGTATAGGACATAGAATTGTGCACAGAAGGTCAGTGGGCTCAGGGAAGGTAAACGGCACTCACTCACCAACTTTGCTCAGGACAGACTCTCCTTTTCTCCTTGATGTTGAGCATATTCCCGTTAGTCTCAGCCTAGGAATGAATGGAATGTACTGGGTTAAACTGGTGAAGCAAAGGGACGTGAATGCTAACTGAGGAACAGCTGTGGGACTCTGCGGTGGGATTCCAGGTGTAGCACCTTGCTCAGGTGTCTGCATGCAGCGTTGGTTGTCAGAGGAATGAGATCGAGTTTGGGTGGGCTACCTCTTATCCAGGTAATCTTGGATGCGTTTCTCAGCCTCTCTGAACCTCAGTTCCTAATATTATCTGATATTACTACTTACATACTTTTTGTAATGATTAAATGAAAATACTTGATGATTTTAAAGTTCTAGATAAATCTTATTTTTCTATAAAACTGGTATGGAACATTATTAAAGTCCAACCATTTCTGTGTTCCAGATAAGAAAACCATAGCACAAAGAGATTAAATGAGTGTTCCAAGCAATTAGCGGCAGAGGTAAGAATGGAATCCAGGGCTCTAGGGAAGGGAGTGCAGGCGGGACGCTGTGAGCATCTCAGGTCAGGTGAGTAGGTTCTGATCAGCCAGGGCCACGACACTGGCAGCGAGGGGGCTCCATGTGTGTCAGCTGTTGGGTGAGGACAGCAGGCACAGAATGAAGTCTTTCATAAGTGAGTTACTGCTTGGCTGTCTTCCCAGAATGCCTGCTAAGCTGAAACTGCCCAAGGGAAGGGGCCTGTGTTGATCCAAGAATCCTTACTCTTCTAAGTGAGTTTGGGTGGACTGTAGGGACATCAGAGGAGCTGGAGGAGGTGAGGCTTTCCTCCTTTAGACAAGCAGGAGTGTGTTAAATGGGACTTAGCAGGGAGGGGACCAGGGAGCAGTGTGAGGGGTAGTGCATCCCGGGCGCGACCTGGGCCTGGCTGGCAGAGCAGTCCTATGTGTGACCGGGACGGATTCCTCCCTGTCAGCCACCACCTTGTCTTTAGTATGTTGCAGAGGCAGGGCACCTCTTCTCAGGGATATGGGATGGACAGCTGCTTCCTAACATCCTTTAGTAAGATTTTCCCTGGAAAAAGATGGACTGAGACAGGAACACACACAGGAAATAAGAAGGGGAGGTGGTTAAATACCGAACAGTTTTCTATTTTGTTTGTGGACCACACAGAGGTTTGAACGCTTGAGCTCCTAGCACTTACCCCCACTCCCTTTTTCTCTCTTACCTGCATTCTCTGGGGGCTTTTAGGGTCTCTAATTAGCCAACTTCCATTCCTCCCCCCTACCCTGACCAGGGTCCCTCCACTGTGAGGTGCTGCAGACTCATAAAGCTTGCAGCTTCACCTGGGGTTCATGGTTCATTCTGGCACCTGGAAAGCCTGGGACCACATGATTCCTGATTTCTGAGTGTTCTGGGTTCCAAAGGGCTCAGGGCTGTGGTGTAGGAGAGCCGGCTCATTCTAACTTGGGGAAACTGAAACCAGTTAACATCACACTGGCCACTTGAAATTGGCTAAGGTAGGAGAGTATTACACCATGGGAGTTAGCAAATGCTACAACTCCAGGGCCCTTTTCCCCCCAGATACTTGGTTGTTAACCTTTTACCAGCACACTGCTAGCTAAGGGAGAAGTGCAGGATTCAGAGAAGGTTTTGGAGCAGCTTTTATTCAAGTTCCCAGAGGCCCCTATAGCTCCCCAAGAAGGCTCAGTGGCCTAATACCCTAATTCCAGGCACCAACCTGTTTGGGTGTTGAACACCCCAGGAGAGACTGGCAGGGGAGCCAGCACTGAGCCATACTCCAGGCTGGACAGTGACCAGGCTCCTTGTGTCCCGTGCTCCTGGCTCCCATCGCCTGGTGTGACTAGGGAACTGCTCCAGGGCAGAGCAGCCACATTCTTTAATGTGACAGCAAGGCAGGCCCAGGGCGCTGAGCCTGCTTGGAACTTCATGCCAGGACTCTCCTCTTTCCCTTCCTTATCTTTGGATGGCAATCACATAAGCCCCAGATGTCAAACTGTCGCTAATTTCCTAATCAAGGCATGTGGTGTTTGGCAGGCCCCCAGGCATCTGACTCTATGACTTGGAACCACCTTGACCTTGTTTGTGTGATCAGCCCCTACAGGCATTGTACATGGACTCTGCTTCCTCCTACCCCTCCAGAACTTTCTCTCCCAACCCGCCATCTCCAACTCCTCATGAACACAAATCACAACACAACAAAAATGTAAAAACCAACAAAGCAACAACAAAAACAAATCAAACTCCCCTCTAAAAGGGGAAACCACAAACAACATCCTCTCCTACCACCTCGGGGGAAACTAACTTGCTGCCTTCCAGAAATGATAGAAACATGCTATTCAAAAAGCACTCAACACATGAATCATATGTCCTCCCACGACTTCATCTGCATGAAAACAGACAACTCATTTGCTTCTATCCCTAGTTTTCCTGCCCAGAAGTCACTATCCTTTGGTGGCCTCAGAACTGGCTGCTCTGAGAGATGGCTGCTGGAGAAGATGCCAGGGGCCTGTTGGTACTGAAATGTCCCAGGAGAGGGGAAGGCAGGACAGTGAGTGAAGACCCACTCTCGGAGATGACCCAGCCTGGTTCCCATGGCTGCAGTTTCTGATGGGATCAAGATTCTGCCCAAGGTCATCCTGGGAGTGAGTGCAGAAATGGGACACAGAGACAGAGCCTATCAAGTTCCAAAGTTCCGTTCCAGATGTTACAGTTGGCAGGCCTTAGACCAGGCTGTTGCCCTCACCGTAGAGGCACATCATGCCCAAGGGAAATGGGGGCAGCTGAAATATCGCTTTGCATGGGAAAGAGCCCAGCGCAAAAATCGAATACTGTGTGTGGATGCGAATCCTACACTGAACCACCAGTCGCTGCCTTTCCAAGGCGTCAGATTTCTCCTCTGTCTCAGGAAGGGCTTGGACTGGATCCGAAATTGACAAACTATGCCCCACGTACTAAATCGAGTCCACTGCCTGTTTCTGTCTGACCAGAGGACTGAGAATGTCTTTTACCTTTTTAAATGATTGAGAAGGAGATTAATGTTTTCAGGATGTATGAAAATTCTATGAAATTCACATTTTGATATCTATAAATCAAATTTTATTAGAACACAGCCATGGCCATTGTATTATGTATCGTATACGGTGTAGTAAACAGGTCCCAGCCGCAGAACAGAGAAGTGGGCACAGGACACGGGAGTCAAAGAGCGAGGCCCGGGTCCAGGACGCACCGGGGCTACCTTTGTTGAGTGGCTGTGGCAGAGACCGCAGGTGGCCTGCAGTTGAATATATTTACAGTCAGACTAGAGGACTCTGCAAGGCCCTTGCGGCGCTCACATTCTAGACAGGGTACTTTTAGGGGTCTTTCCCGTCTCTGCCAACCTCGACTGTCCTTGTGAATTCTGTCGTGGTTTCTCAGTGCTGCTTCTGACCCCTTGTCCTGATTGGGTTCTTGGCGCAGAAAAATGGGAAGAAATTGATTCTGGACAGGGAAGAGAGAACTATTTCTTAGTCATGATTCTATTTTGATCAACTAAGAGCGAGATGGCTGCTGGCGTGGATTCTAGTTTCTTGAGTGTCTCTAAAAGCTCACACTCATGGCAGAATTTCTAGTGGGCTTGAGACAAGTACCAACCTCTGGGAAGGGTCTTTATTAGAGCAGACTCTCAGGAGGCAAAGGACCATTTTTCTTCTGGTTTCCTGTTCCACTCTCTGCCTTTGTGCGTTACAAGGGATCAGGAGACACAAATCCGGGCAGTTACACAGCCCGGGAAGGGCCTTGGATGAAGCCCCGCCTTTGCCTCCCGTGTCCTGTGCCCACTTGCTCTGTTCTGTGGCTGGGCCTGTTTACTGCACTCCACCCACGGCTGTTTCTTTAACCAAAGAGACCAAGCCATTCTGAAAATTATTCCAACTACAACTTGTGGCAGTTATTATGACGCTGCCGTCGCTTGGTCCCTATCGCCACAGGAAAATAAACAGGCCGACAGCTCGGGACAACCTGCGGCATGGGAGATGTGATAGAGGATGGTGTCGGGGGTGTGGGGGGCACAAGGAATTGTCTTCACACACAAAGGAGCAGCAAGTCCAAAACACAACTCAGAGTTTCATGGGCCACTTTTCCACCCATCGGGGAATCTCCTCTACCCTACACCTGACAAGAGGCCTGGAGTCTCAGCACTTTCCCTCCTCAAAAAGTGCTGCTTCCTTCGATGACTGCTTCCGTGGTCTCCTCACAACCCATCCAGCATGCCATGTATATCTGATTCTCTCCAGGCTGAACATCTCATTTGCCATGATTTCTTTCTCTCTCTCACTCTTTTTTTGTTTGAGACATGATCTTGCTCTGTCACCCAGGCTGGAGTACAGTGGCATGATCATGGCTCACTGCAGCCTCCAACTGTTGAGCTCAAGTGATCCTCCCACTTCAGCCTCCTGACTAGCTGGGACTACAGGCACATGCCACCACACCCGGCTAATTAAATTTTGTTTGTTTGTTTGTTTTTGCAGAGACAGAGTCTTCCTATGTTATTTAGGCTGGTCTCAAACTCCTGGGCTCAAAGGGATCCTCCCGCCTTGGCCTCCCAGAATGCTGGGATTACAGGCATGAGTGACCATATCTGGCCTTGTTTGTCATGATTTCTAGACCCTCCATACTCTTCTTGCCGTTTTGGGGGCCCCTGCAAGAGACACCTGTCTGTGGTGGACAGAACACAAGCTTTGCCAGGGGTTTGACTCCTAGGCCTTTAACTGTGTGCTTTTGGAGAAATTACTGAAATGTGCTAAGCCTCTGTTTCCCCAGATTTAAAAGGAGGATGATAATTACTTTATAGCATAATTGTCATGACTAGATGAGATCAATATACCGGATGTCCGGCACAAAGTAATCCCTCAGTAATATTTATACGCCACTTCTGCCACATTTGTTTCCTTTAATGTAGCTACTAGCATTTAACACACTATTCCAGACAAGGCTTGAACGAGGATGAGTATGGGGGCCCATTTGATCTCCTAACACAGCCTAATGTGATCTTGGCTTTGGTTGGTGTTGGGGACAGTCACACTACTGGGAGGGCAAGTTGGGCTGGTATCAAGACAGCTGAGTTCCTTTCCAGTTCATTCATTTCTTTCCCATTAAATCTTCCTCCCACTGTATTCCATGAGGCAGGGATACAGCAGTGGAAAAAAGACAGTACTCCACTGAGAGAGCGGGGCAGTGTACAGAGAGTGAAATACAGCACACAGTGCCAGGGAGGGCCAAAAATGATAAAGAAAAATAAAATGCAACACAAAGTAAAGCCGGCTGAGGCATTGGAGGGTTCTGGGGAATTCTGGAGCTGACTGGGTAGCCATGTAGAGCAAGGGGATTGACTCAGGTCTGTGTTTTCAAACAGTGTTCACTCAGAAGAGTGCCAGGAGTTTGGGAAGGTACCTCAGGGGTCTTCATTAGACAGCGGAGAGAGGCAAATTGGTTGGGGGCTGACTTGTTAGACCCTTTTCCCTTACTCCTAACCAGAGCAGCACTTTTAAAAAATTTCTTTAACTGGCTGGCCGCAGTGGCTCATGCCTGTAATTCCAGCATTTTGGGAGGCTGAGGTGGATGGATCACAAGGTCAGGAGTTCGAGACCAGCCAGCTTGAGACCAGCCTGGCCAACATGGAGAAACCCCGTCTCTACTAAAAATAACAAAAATTAGCTGGGCCTGGAGGTGTGTGCCTGTGGTCTCAGCTACTTGGGAGGCTGAGGCAGGAGAATTGCTTGAGCCTGGGAGGCAGAGGTTGCAGTGAGCCAAGATCACACCACTGCACTCCTGCCTGGGTGGGTGACAGAACAAGACTCCATCTCGGACCAAAAAAAAAAAAAAAATTCATTTACTTACAGGGCCTCTGCGTGAAATTCTAATTGATGAATGTTATTGTTTGAAAAGAGCTTGAGATTCTCTGTATTGGATAGTCCTCTACCTTCTCTTCTAGCTCAAAGACTAACAATTGCTAGGATTTTTTCATACAAACTGCTGCGGAACGAGGTCTTCCTCATTCTGCTAGTGATGGTGCTACTATGAGTGTAGCATTTACACTAATTAAGTGTGTAGTATTACCTTCTTAGTTTTGGTCTATCCATCTCGTAAGTCGAGATCATTTTGGAACATGAATTCTAGCATTCTACATATTAGTGATACTTCCCAGCTTTGGTTTTATCTGCAAATCTGTTTTGGGTACCCTTTTAATCTTCATCCAGGAAGTCTGTAAAAACATTAGGATAGGGTCCAGGGCAGAGGCCTTTGGTTCTCTAATGGAGATCATCTTCCAGGTTGATCCAACCAGAATCAATAGCTTTTGAAATGTATATGTTCAAATGGTTACAGACCCATTGCAGTACAATAGCATCCAGCCAATATTTCCCCCATTAATCTCCAGACCATCTTGTTTTCTACTTAATGGCCACTACCTGTCAAGGTCTAGGATTGACCTGGGGAAACAAGGCAAATAAGACACTGGGGTTTGCAGCTGGTGGACAAGACGGAAACAAAGTAGTCGTCATAGCAATGTGATGAGGGCTAACGGGTGATGTGCACCAGGAAGCGAGGGAGGACATGGTCAGCTTTGCTGGCAGTGTCCGGGAGGTTTTCTCAGGAGGACATCACAGATGGTGTCATTCAAAAAGACAACCATGAGAAATATCCAATGCCATATGATATCTGAGTGCGACCTCTCTGGCATCCTTCTGATCTAGGTATTCAATAAACACTTCTCAAATATAGTTTGAAGAAGTGGGGAGCATCTACCGTGCCAGGGAGCAGATGAAATTGAGGTTGGAGAGGATGGAGGCCAGTCTTTGAGAGGAGAGACAGTGGACGGATGGTCACGGAAGTGGAAGTGGAGAAGAGAGATCCTAGGTGGCAGGAAATCAGGGCTTGTTATAATAATAAAATGAAGTGGGACCAAGGCAGAGTAAAGAGTTGTGCATCTCTCGAATCTTTGTGTCCTGGGCACCAAGGGGGCTGATGGTGTTGGTAGTCAAGGGTGTGAGGAGGGAAAAAGAAATTTCAGCGTCAGAGGCTTACAAGGGATTGAGTGGAATGTACCTTTTCCCATGCTCTTTTCCCTTCTGATTCGGCTCTCCTCTAATAATGACTGAACTGAGAGAGAACGACTTCTAGGTATGCGCCAGGTGCAGAGGGAGATCTGTGATGTGTGCAGTCCTGTCTCCCCGGGGGACCCTTACACCGCACAGTGCCACCCGCGGTTCACAGTACCCTGGCTAGGCCTGTTCTCAGGTTGGGCCAGGTTTATTTATTTATTTGAAATTATCTTATGTTTATTAAAAGTTTTTTAATTTAAATTATTTCTTGTTTATTTTAAAATCCTATTCGTTTTTGGCGGCAGTTCTGACATGGAATGTGCAAATGCCTATGTAAACCATTGTATCTGTTGAGGGGGTAACCGATTCATTTCAGTTGCCTGGGACTTTCCCAGTTTTAGTAACAAAAGTCCTCCCTCCCCCACCCCTGCCACCCCATGAATCCCTTCAGCCCTAGGTAAAGCAGGGCTGCCGGTGACTCCAGAGGTAGATGGGGACTTAGGAGCACATGGTGTGCACAGAACATCCTAGGCGGCACTGAGAAGGAAATGGGATTGCTGGAACAAAGTAGATCTCCTAAGCCTTCTGTGCCTAGACTCAGCTGGTGCCTGGGAGGCTGCAGGGAGGGGCCTGGGGCAGCTCTGTGCGTGGAGGTGACCTCGGGGCAGAAGTGCAGGCAGAGTGGCTGGCTTGGAGCACAGCTGTGGGCCGGCTGCAGTCCGTCCAGTCACCTCTCCTTGGGGCTGAGCCAAGCCTGTCCTTTTCTGAGCTCTTAATTTAATGGTGCAACTGAAAGAAGAAGACACAACAAAGGCTCGAGTTGGGCTCCCCATCCCTCGGGAGTTTCCTGGGAGCATGCTTTCCCCCAGTAAGCCTTCTTGTCACTGGAGGACTCACTGTGGCAGGGGCTGAGGGAATCAAATAGTCAGGGCAGCTGTCTTCTGCAAAAACCTGGGGTCAAAAAAACCAAAATGACTGCGGGATATCCTGAGAGAGGTGGGCAAAGAAGCACATGGATGATTTTTTCCTCCTGCTTTTCCCGGCATTTCTACTCATACACGCACAGACGCACTTGGGGAGAGGTAAAGGATGATTACATTCTGTCTCTCTTCACTTCCTATATGAAGCCTAAGAAAGCATTTGGCAAATCTAGTCCTAAATGTGTTGCTCAGGTCAAGTCCAGCGACCCCCTCACAGCCCCCTCCCCAGAGGTTACGTAGTTCCCACAGGGTGCAAGAAAGGGTTATTGAAAACAGCAGGTTTATTTATTTTTTTTCCTTAACTTCAGCACTTCTGGTAAATCTCTGATCCAGCATCTAGTGGTTAACCACTGATACAGGAAATGACATTTAACGTTTTTATCACTCAGCCAGAAATGGAAGAACAAGGCGAGTCTGTGTTTAGGGAAGATGGATGGCTGCCCACCACCTTCGTCTTAAAGGCACCCAGCTCTTTTTCTGATTGCAGGGGCTGATATGAGGCTCACTTCCCCTCTGCCTGCTCGCTCCACTGACAATAATGAGTGGGAATGTCAGGGGAGCAGGAACCCAGACATTGTCAGCTATAGACGGAGGTGAAACGGGCAGCGTTTGGTTCCCCTTTTTCAGGAGCCGTTGCATGTGGGGACAGGCAGGCCGGAAATGAGTTCGTTTGCTGGTGTCCCAGGCACATGGAACCATAGCAGCAGCCTGGGGTGGCCGGGCCCGGGAGGCCACGTGGCTGGGATGAGACTGTGAACAGAGCCCCACTGCCTGTTGCTAAGCTGAGGACACTCAGCAGAGGCCTCATTAACCCTCTAAGACAAGCAGCCGAGCCAGAGTGTTGAGCGCCGCAAACCACAGCGAGAAATTTACAGCCGCTTTCACTTGCAGTTTTCCTTGGTCACTGGGTTCTTCCCCATTTCTTGCCTTTTGGGGATGACGGGTTTTCAGTGCAGCTACTAAGTGGATTTCTTGTAACAGTGACAACAGTTATAGATGTTATCGCTTTTTTGAGTGGTAAGTAGTTTAGATTCATGATGTTAACCTGCTCTAGGTCTAGAGCTGGTCAGTGCTAGGGCCAGCCAGGATTTGAACCTGGATCCATCTATGGCCAAAGCCAACCTTACCCTCCAGACATCTGATAGCAAGGCCCCACTGCCCTGCCCAGCCTTTTGCTGATTAAACAATCTCTTGGCTGGGTGTGATGTCTCACACCTGTAATCCCATCACTCTGAAAGGCCAAGGCAGACAGATCACTTGGGGTCAGGAGTTCAAGACTAGCTTGGCCAATATGGTGAAACCCTGTCTCTACTAAAAATACAAAAAATTAGCCAGGCATGGTGGTGGTGCGCCTGTAATCTAGCTATTTGGGAGGCTAGGGTGGGAGGATCGCTTGAACCTGGGAGGCAGAGGTTGTAGTGAGCTGAGATCATGCCATTGCACTCCAGCCTGGATGACAGAGCAAAACTCTGTCTCTTAAAACAAACAAGCAAACAAAACAAAACAAAACTCTTGAGGTGGATCTGTGCATCAGAGTTTTTTGTTTTCCCAAATAATTCTAGTGGGCAGCCAGCAATGAGCACCACTGAGCCATGCTGTGATTCCTTGAGCTCAGAGGGAGTGCAGGGTTGGCCTTTGTTGCCAGTGCCCAGAGGACAACCCTGAATGTTTGGTAAACAAATGAGTCTCTGATCACTCTATTTGCTCTGCAGGGCAAAACCTCTACAGAGAGGGCATGGAGAGGAAGAGATGAGTCACACCCATTAAAAGCCTGAGGGTTCTGAGCAGATTCTAGCTGTGGATGCCCCCGTGGAGTGGGGTAGGTGAGATCAGGCCAGGCATTGCTGGCAGAGACCTCTGTCTAACCCTATTAATTAGGGCCCCCAATTTTCTGATAACATTTCCCTTCTCTCAGTAGGAAATAGCATGATCCCATTTTGATGAAAAGGGTCACTCAGGTACAAAATTGTCCTCTTCCTCCCACTCTTTGCATCTTGCCTGCAGATTCTTTGCCCTGCAGATGCGCCTCTGTCAGCACTAGGAGGCAGGGTGGTTGGGGCGAGCCCTGCCTGCTCTAGGAGGCAGGAGAGTTAGGGTGAGCGCAGATGCCACCCAGGATGAGGCCAGTTGCTCCTGGGGAGTCACTATTGATTTCTGCTCTGCCTTGCTCTGGAGATTTGAGGTGAGGGCCACTCACAGTCTCTTGGAGCCTTAGTTATTCATTCATATATGAAGAGGTGATAAAATCTCAAGTGTTCTGAAAAGAAAATGTATCCTTGCCTCCAGGAAGAGAAGTCGACTGCTGTTTGACTTCAAAGCCTTTCCAACAGCACAGAGTTGCATGTGGGTGGGGCTGGGCCCGCAGCAACTCCGCTTCAGGATTTTTTTTTTTTTTTGAGACGGAATCTCACTCTGTCGCCTAGGCTGGAATGCAGTGGCACGATCTTGGCTCACTGCAACCTCCACCTCCTGGGTTCAGGCGATTATTCTGCCTCAGCCTCTCCAGTAGCTGGGACTACAGGCACATGCCACCATACCCGGCTATTTTATTTTTTTATTTTTAGTAGAGACAGGGTTTCACCATGTTGGCCAGGCTGGTCTCAAACTCCTAACCTCATGATCGGCCTGCCTCAGCCTCCCAAAGTGCTGGGATTACAGGCATAAGTTATACCAGAAGGAGCTGGAGTCAGGCGTAATGTATGGGTCCTCTCCAGGGCAAGTGTCTTCTTCAAGACCCATCTCTTCCTCTCCATGCCCTCTGTAAAGGTTTTGCCCTGCAGACCAAAGTGAAGTGGTCAGAGATTCGTCTGTGTAACAAATGCTGAGGATTGTTCCCTGTGCACTGTCTGGCTCAATGGCGCCCACCACTGGCTGCCCACTAGAATTATTTGGGGGAAACATAAAACACTGATGCCCAGATCCACCTCAAGAGATTTTTGTTTAATAGGCATTAGCATTTTTTAAAAAGCAAAGACTCTAGTTTATTTAGCAGGGAGTAGAGAACCACTGATCTAGATGGAGAGACAGATAAGTGAAAAAAAAAAAAACCCACTGTGATGCAGAGGATGATATGCTCTGGTTTTCGCAAATGCAAGTGGCCACGGCAGCACAAAGTTAGGGCCACTCACCCAGCCCCAAAAGAGCTGTGAAGTAGGACACATCACAGCTGAGGTTTCAAGAGCAGGAATTAACTGGGGTAATCTGGCATGATGGGGCCCAAGGATAAGGGGCGTGAGGTTAAGATGATTTCCAGAGACAGCAAGATGAATGTTCTGAGTCCAGGAGTGAGAGGGAGGCAGGCACTTGCATGGGACTGGAAGTAGTTTGGTATGGCAGCAGAAAGCTGGCAGGGGAGCTGGTGAGAGCTGGAGAGGAGACCAGAGGCCAGCTCATGTGGATATTGAAGGAGCACTGGAAACTTCGGGCCTTATTCTAACGGTGGAAGGGAGCTGATGAAGAGGCATCATCAGAGGAAGGACTGCCATCAGTTTTGCAGTGTAAGAAACAGGAAGGGAGCCAGACGGGAGGAAGTTAGAACATGCTTCAGTGGCGGGTTCCAGAACTACGTTAGTGGTTATGGGGATAGAAGAGGTGAGTAGATTTGGGAGATATTAGGACCTAGAGCCAATTAGACTTGGGGAGTAAAGTGAGAGAAAAGTTAAGGAGAATTTCCAGTTTTTGTCCTAGGGAGCAGGGTGGAGGATGAGGCTCCTTCTCTGCGGCTCTGCATGCGAGATGAGGATTGGTCACAGAGCCCCGCAAGCTGGCCAGGACTTGGGAGGGGGGTGCTCTGAGGGCAGCTCGGGGTCCCCGGAACCTGTGCAAATCTTCTGTGGGTAGCCCAGCCCTCCTGGGGCAACATGGGGGGACATGTGCTTTGGTGAGGTGATGAGGGTATTTCTGTATTCTTTGCTACTTTGCTAGTCTATTCAGATTTCCTGGGCATCCTTCCCACTCAAAAGTCTCCTTTCCCCAATGAGACCAACCAGCCCCAGACACTGGTGGAATCTCAAACAGTAATGACCAATTTCCATTTTCTGTGACCTATTACCTACTCCCCATTTTACTCTTCTTAGTCAAACCTTACGGCCCACACCCACCCGTAGAAGTCCTTTAATGACACAGAAACCTAAAAATGTCTTTTATGTTCCTGTTGACAAGTTCAGGTCTTGACAGACTCCCATTTCATCCCTGCCCCAGGGACTTGCTGCCTCTAAACATTCTCACTAATTTCCTACCCCACACATGTTGTGTCTCCCTCCCCACAATCTGTTGACTCCAACTTCAAAGACCACCATTGAGGGCTGGGCGTGGTGGCTCGTGCCTGTAGTCTCAGCATTTTGGGAGGCTGAAGCGGGCAGATCACTTGAGGTCAGGAGTTTGAGCCCAGCCTGGCCACCATGGTGGAATCCTGTCTCTACTAAAAATGCAATAATGAACCAGGCCTGGCAGCGGGTGCCTGTAATCCCAGCTACTCAGAGGGCTGAGGCAGGAGAATTGCTTGAACCTGGGAGGCAGAGGTTGCAGTGAGCCGAGATGAGGCCAACTGCACTCCAGCCTGGGTGACAGAGTAGGACTCTGTCTCAGAAGAAAAAGGGGAGCACCACTGAGGCCAGCTTCAAAGACCGCTGCCCTCTTCCCTGCTTCGTCACCCATCCCTGCATTGCTTGTGATCCCTCCTTTCGGTTCCTTGTCTTTCCATCTCCTCTGTGCCTCTGCCATCTACTCTTGTCACCTTTTTGGGGGACTTCTTTTCTGCCTTACCTGCCACCTTTATTTCACAAATATATCAAAAATTATTCTGTGAGGATGTCAGAGTTAGAGCCTATGACCTACTTTAAATCTTGATTATGAGGGTTGTTTAGTGTTTAATATGACAGCATAAGGAAGATGCTTTGTAAATAGTAAATCAAATAAATTTTAGATAATGATAATGGCAACTGGCTTAGAAGATCTCTGCTTGTTTAAAAAATCAGGTGTAAATGACACCTAGAGACAAAGGTTGAAAAATAATGAGATTATATCTCTCAACACTCCTGGAATTCTGTATCTACTGAGTTGATCTTTCATAATTCAGATTCTACACTGAGATGAAGTACTGAAAGATTTATATAAAATTTCATTTGCCTCCTCTGCTTCTCTTGTCATTCATAAAAAAAAAAATTGCCATGCAGACCAGGCAAACGTTTATACCTTTTTTTTTTCCCCTTAAACTATTGTCCTCTCTACTTGAATTCTTCAATCTACCACAGATACATTGGGTATCTTATTATATTCATTCATTCACTCATTTACTTGTCCATATCTACTGAGTCCTACTATGTGACAGACAATATACTAAGACCTAGGGATCTAATAGTGGACAACAATAAATAGGATTCATGCCCTTGTGAACTTATAGTTTAAGGTTAAGTGTGGGGGGAACACAGTAAAACAGTCATACAAAACCCATAGAATACTAGCTGTGCTGACGCTATGCAGGAGAAGTCCACAGTGCTACGAGAACAGATGAGGGGAGATTTGACCAGGGCCGGGGAGGGGTGGTGACAGGAAGACTTTCTTGGAAGTGATGCTTCTGCTCAGATCTGAAGGATGAGGAGAGCTTAATTAGGTGAGGGAGAGGGGAAGATGGGGGTTTCAGGCAGAGGCAAAGACGTGGAGAGAGAAAGTGTACAGGTTTGAGAGACTAAAGGGAGACCAGTGGGACTTGAAAGCTGAAGGATCATGGCACCAGCTGAGGCTGGAGATGCTCAAACTGCGTGCACTTTAAGGTTATGGCAAGGATTTGTTTTTTTCATCTTGAGTAGAAAACCTCTGAAATATTTTAATCCAAATGGTGCTAGGTTTGCATAAAGTTAGGTTAAAAAATCATGGGCCCACTCCTTATTATTCTTGGATCTTGATTTATGGCAGGCATCAAATTCATGACCCAGTATGAAGCAGTGGGGTCAGTACTTTGATATATACAGAGTGTTATGGAATCTTAAGGGAGTGAGGTGTCTTTCTGGGTGGGGAATGGTCAGAGAAGATTTCAAAAAGGAGGTAATATTTGAGTAGGATGTTGAAAAATAGTAGGGTTTATCCATGTAATAAGAGGTGAAGGGCTAAAGACTCAGGAATAAGAAGCATGTTTTGGGAAGAAAGAATTGTATATCTAATACACAGGCATGAAAAAGCATAGCAGGTTTGTATAAAGACTAGGCATGTGATGTGGATGGAGACCAGGGATATTTAGCAATACTCTGACTCTCCTTCTTTCTGTGCATGTGGTGGCTTTGCACTGTTCAATAGACCTGAATTTAGATGTGGCCGATCAGAGTAAGCAGGAGGACGTCTCTCACTTACAGGTGGTAGATTTTAAAGTGGGTACATTCTTTGCCACACTCTCTTTTCCTTTGACTCCTAACAATGTTCCAGAGAGTAGATGCTTTGTCAGATTGTGTCGTAGAGTGAGGACAATGATGATGGAAGCAGAGCCACCAGATAACCCGCAAAGGACATGGAGCATGAGCCAGAAATATGCCTCTGTTGTAAGCCACTGAGATTTGGGGGTTGTTACTGCAGCACACACAGTTTATCCTGACCAGTACGGGGACCTGTCAAGAACTGTGAAGGAGACCAAGTGTGGTGGCTCACACCTGTAATCCTAGCACTTTGGGAGGCCAAGGCAAGTGGATCGCTGGAGCCCAGAAGTTGGAGACCAGCCTGGGCAACATGACTAAACCCTATCTCTACCAAAAAATTAGCTGGGCATGGTGGCACATACCTGTAGTCACAGCTACTTGGGAGGCTGAGGTGGGAGGATCACTTGAGTGCAGGAGGTAGGAATTGCAGTAAGCTGAGATCATGCCACTGCACTCCAGCCTGGGCAACAGTGAGACCGTGTCTCAAAAAAAAAAAAAAAAAAATGGAGCTGTGAAGGTGAAGGGTCTGGGATTTCACATTGTATGTAAGCTAACAAGCTAGCCTATGGCAGTTACTTGGATGCTGGCAGAAGGCATGCGATTCCTGAGTTAGAGACAAAGGATTTTTATTATTCACACAAAACAAGCAGCATGAGCTTCCTTTTTGCATTGGGTTTTCTAGCCCTGTAAGTCCACTGTGGCAATGCAGAGTGGTCCAGATGGATGCTGTACCCAGTGGGTTTGTGTTGCAGCTAAGAATCCCCATGTGTGGGAAACCCCCAGTGTTTTATAATGGACTGCAGGCAAATCCACCAAACCTTTTCCTGGAGGGAGATGTTATCTTTACTAGAAAGCAAACAAACCTTCCCTCTCCTCTGGAGAGAGTCGCTATCTATTTTCCAAAGCTGTTCACTATACAAACAGTCTTGAAAAGATAGTCTGGAACAAGATTTTTCAGTGCCTCTTTTCGCAAGAAGTGCAGAAATGTGAGAGACCCTTGGAGAATCATCTCTCAGCAGTATCTTTGGGTAAGTGGAGAACAATAAACGGTAAAAGACATTTGGAGCCAGATTAGGAAGGATTTTGTAGACTGTGACAGGGAGCTTGGATTTTGATCCACTAGGCAATCGGGAGCCATCAGTCTTCTAAAACATGTCCTGTGGAGAGAAAAGGATGGATTAAGAATGGGGAATACTGGTGCTAGGAGAATTGTTGGGGCTAAAGATGAAGGTTTGGGAATTTTAACACAGAGAAGGAAGTTGAAGGCACTGGATTTCATCTCTCTTTGGATAAATTCTATAACCTTCAAAGCTCACACCAAAGGACATCTCATTTAATAGTTTAAAAACATTGTAGCCAGGCATGGTGGCTCACATCTGTAATCCCAGCTACTTGGGAGGCTGAGGTGGGAGGATCACTTGAGTGTGGGAGGTTGAGGCTACAGTGAGCTATGACTGCACCACTGCACCCCAGCCACCTGGGCAACAGAGTGAGGCTTTGTCTCTAAAAAAAAATATTTTTCAAAAGCAGAGGCTTTTTGTCAGTTAAGTCTAATGCCACCTTCCAACAAATAAAACAGAAGCAGCTGTGCTTCAGGTGATCAATAATTGGAGACCTGAAGTCCTGCCTCTCAACTGTCCACTTCCCTAGCAGACACCTGGAGACTCCTCTCTGGAGCCCTTGGGATCCACAAAACACACTTTGAATCTCCTTTTTATTTTCACTTCCAGCTGGACCAGGCAGGATTAATTGCTCCGCCCTCTCTGTTTCTTTCAACACTTTATCTAATGATCCAAGCAGCATTTATCACCAGAAAGCATCCTAAATGTCATCTCCGTATTCTCCAGGGCCCAGTTCAGTGCCTGTCATACTTCAAGAAGGTTCTCAACCAGTATCTGCTGAATTGAATTGATGTGAAAAAAATTCATCAATGATATAATTTCTAGAATTATGGTTTTTGTAAAGCTTTGCAATTTACATTTCATTAAATATAGACAATCCTTCAGACCTAACCAAGGACAAATAAGGAAGAAATAATGAAATAAAACAACTCCCTCTATATGGAACAGTTATATAGAAATGGCTTTAGCTTGTCTAATGTATCAACAAATGCTTATTCAAGCAATGAAGAGCTTTTTTTTTTTTTTTTTTTTTTTTTTTAAGAAGGGTGGCCAGACGCAGTGGCACACGCCGATAAACCCACAACATTGGGAGGCCGAGGCGGGTGGATCACGAGGTCAAGAGATGGAGACCATCCTGGTCAACATGGTGAAACCCCGTCTCTACTAACAGTACAAAAATTAGCTGGGCGTGGTGGCGTGCGCCTGTAGTCCCAGCTACTCGGGAGGCTGAGGCAGGAGAATTGCTTGAACCCAGGAGGCAGAGGTTGCAGTGAGCCGAGATCGCCCTATTGCACTCCAGCCTGGGTAACAAGAGCAAAACTCCGTCTCAAAAAAAAAAAAAAAAAAGAAGGGGGACCACAGTCCACATAAATACCATCCCACAAATTGGTGTGAGAAGATTGCCATGCCTTCCTCAGATGTGTAAATCCCTTAGGCAAGGAAGGAGAGTTCTGTGTTTACTCTGCTCCCTTATGCCAGCAAAATATTTACTTTCAAGAAGACAATAAAACAGCTAGGCAGGGTGGTTCGTGCCTGTAGTCCCAGCACTTTGGGAGGCCAAGGTGGGTGGATCACTTGAGCCCAGGAGTTTGAGACCAGTCTGGGCAATATAGTAAGACCCCGTCTCTACAGATAATTTTTAAAAAGTCAGCTGGGTGTGGTGGTGCACACCTGTGGTCCCAGCTACTTGGGAGGGTTAGGTGGGAGGATTGCTTGAGCCGGGAAGGGTGAGGCTGCTGTGAGCTGTGATCGCACCACTGCGCTCCAGCCTGGGCGACAGAACCAGACTCTCCCCCTACCACCACCAATAAGAAAGAGAATAATTAAAATGAAAACAGCCACAAAGTTGAACATGTTCATCCAGCTGTTAGGTCTGTTTGGAGTTCATATGATTTGGTAAAAACAACAATTCCTTGAGTCCCTGAGTACCCTGCATTTTCATGAGGCTTTATACTTGCTAGTCAATCAGTCCTACTGACTTTTAAGGTAAAAAAACACAGTGGGTAGAATTTCCGCTTATCTTGTTCTGGTTCTGTTCTGGCTACTGTCTGTCTGCCTGTCTGAAAGAGGGTCAGCCCTGAGTTTGGGTGAGGAGAGGGGGAGGGAGAAACCCAACATCTCTTTGAGGATGAGTTCACGGTTTGTAGGACTGAAATTTAGACAGTGTTTGGAGCCCTCTGTAAGTAAAATAATGCAAAATTAGTTATGAAAAGTGAATATTTAGAATAACAGAAATCATAATATTTATACAAATTATTGGACACCTATTTTAAAAATATTTTTTACATTATTTTAGTTGTATACTTTTTGATTATGTTTTTATATGACAGTAATTTTGTGCAATTTTCAGTGTAGAGAATGGGAAGATTATTCAATCTCATCTAGCATGTTGATAAAAAGTTATTTTTATTATCGAGATCTTATAAAAATTTATTCCAGCTTCACGACTTATGACTGGTAATGCCAAGAAAATATTTAGCATTTGTCAAATTTGGGTAAATCATTATCTACTTTCTTTTTTTTCTTTCTTTATTATTATTATTTTTTTACCATTATCTACTTTCTTTCTGAGAAGAGCTGTTAAGATTTCTGGGCATTTGGGATTTTCTTGTGAATTTCTATCTTAAACACTCTTTGAACTGATGACATTCATATCCTCATTTTCATGGTATGTTATGAATTTTATGTTAGTTTCATTGATGCCAGTATTTTGTGTCATCAGCAAGAAATTTAAATCTTTTCCCATGTATTTTTTATGATTCACTCATTAATTGGATTATCAAACAATCCAATAATTTATTACTTAACATTATTTCTATTTGAAATGTGTCCCTTCTCTTTCTCTTAATGAATCACTTCTTGCCTTTGGTATAATCTAATTTTCTTATTGTAATTTGCTTCTTGATGTTAGAATAATATCTATTGATTTTATTATTCATCTTTATTGCTTTTATTTTACATTTCATCATTTTTTAATCCGAATGTTCTCATAGTTTTTTGATAAATTTATTAAAGTTTAATCAGAAAGCTGTAACTCTTCATTTGCTTTATGAAAATATTCCATGCTGGGTGCGGATGCTCACGCCTGTAATTCCAGCACTTTGGGAGGCTGAGGCAGGTGCATCACAAGGTCAGGAGTTCAAGACCAGCCTGGCCAACACAGTGAAACCCCGTCTCTGCTAAAGATATAAAATTAGCTGGGCATGGTGGAGGGCACCTGTAATCCCAGCTACTTGGGAGGCTGAGGCAGGAGAATTCCTTGAACCCAGGAGGGGGAGGTTGCAGTGAGCCAAGATCACACCACGGCACACCAGCCTGGCAAAGCAAGACTCCCTCTCAAAACAGCAACAACAAACAAAAAACATTCAAAAACATCTTTGGGTATTGGAGGGAGGGAAGAAGCAGGTTGGATTAGGATCTTAACCCAGCACGCAGAGAAAGGTTGCTAGACTGGAGCCAGGATGGCCTGGGGAGGACCAGGGAAGGGGAGGTGGAAGCTGGGGGTGTTACCTGTGAATATGAAGACTTGAAGGAGCAGAGAGGCAGTTAATTTGGTTGGAATTGCTATAATTTCATCAAATCCACACAAGGAAAGGAGTATCTGGATGGGAAAGTCAAGGAGAGGATGGTCAGGCCAGAACCGGAGCAAGGTAGAGTCTCCTTAGAAAGTAACAAGGAGACCTCACCTCTACAAAAAATACAAAAATTGGCCGGGCATGATGTCTCTTGCCTGTAATCCCAGCACTTTGGAAGGCTGAGGCAGATCACTTGAGGCCAGGAGTTTGAGATCAGCCTGGCCAACATGGTGAAACTCCATCTCTCCTGAAAAAAAAAAAAAAAAAAATTAGCCAGGCGTGGTGGTGCATACCTATAGTCCCGGCTGCTTGGGAGGCTGAAGCACGAGAATTGCTTGAACCCCGGAGACGGAGGTTGTAGTGAGCCAAGATCACACCACTGTACTCCAGCCTGGGCAACAGAGTGAGACTCTGTCTCAAAAAAACCCCCACAAGACTGGGTACAGTGGCTCACGCCTTTAATCCCAGCACTTTGGGAGGCCAAGGTGGGTGGATTACAAGGTCAGGAGATCGAGACCATCCTGGCTAACATGGTGAAACTCTGTCTCTACTAAAAATACAAAAAATTAGCCAGATGTGGCGGCACGCCCCTGTAGTCCCAGCTACTTGGGAGGCTGAGGCAAGAGAATTGCTTGAATCCAGGAGGCAGAGGTTGCAGTGAGCTGAGATACCACCACTGCACTCCAGCCTGGAGACAAAGCGAGACTCCATCTCAATAAAACCCCACAAGAATTAGCTGGACCTGATGGTGCAGGTCTGTGGTCCCAACTATATGAGAAGCTGAGGCAGGAGGATCACTTCAGCACAAGAGGTCAAGGCTACAGTGAGCTGTGATTGAGCCACTGCACTCAAGCATGGGCAACACAGCAAGACCCTGTCTTAAAAAAAAAGTAACAAGGATACTTTAGAGAAGAAAAGAAGCAAATCATGGAGAAGACCTGGCTGGTTGGGAAGCCATGCAGGAACACTAGCGTCCCAGCGAGATGGTTAGGCTAGAGCATATTCAAGGAAGGAGCACCAGGATTCCTCCAAAAGTCGCAGGAGGCTGGCGGCATTGCAGTCGCTGTGTCTTGGTGGTGACTGGTGAGTTCTCATGAAACCTCAGGTTGGAGGAGATGCTTTCCTTCCTCAGGAGACCATGATTAATGGGGGATCCTAAATTCTCCCCTAAGGCAAATCAGCTGGAATTTTCTCAAGCAGATAGAAATATTTTTGAAAAGAGGCAACATTGATTGAATTTTGGAGCCAGAAGGACCTGGGTTTGCATTTATCAGAGGCATTCGAACCAGAACGACTTCATCTTGAATAGGGGCTGGGTAAAATAAGGCTGAGACCTACGGAGCTGCATTCCCAGAAGGTTAGGCATTCTTAGTCATAGGATGAGATAGGAGGTTGGCACAAGACACCGGTCACAAAGACCTTGCTGATGAAAACAGGATTGGTAAAGAAGCTGGCCAAAACCCACCAAAACCAAGATGGCGATTAGAGTGCCCTCTGGTCATCCTCACTGCTCATTATACACTAATTATGATAATTGACATGCTAAAAGACACTCCCACCAGTGCCATAACCATTTACCGATGCCATGGCAATGTCGGGAAACCCTTTATGGTCTAAAAAGGGGAGGCACGTATAACCCATCCCTTGTTTAGCATATAGTCAAGAAATAACTGTAAAAACGGACAACCAGCAGTCCTTGGGGCTGCTCTGCCTGTGGAGTAGCTATTCTTTATTCCTTTACCTTCTCAATAAACTTGCTTTCACTTTGTGGATTTGCCTCAAATTCTTTCTTGGACGAGCCCCAAGAACCCTCTCTTGGGGTCTGGATTGGGACCCCTTTCTGGTAATAGGATGGGACACTATCTTCAGGTAGAGAGAGTTGGCACTGAATTGAAGGACACCTAGCTGGTGTCCACGTTGATTGTTGCGTGAAAGCAGAGGAAAAGCAGTTTGTGTTTTTTCTCTTCCAAGTTTTACTGACACAGCGATTCTTTGATTTTGGAAAGGATTTGAGTTCTCTGTGCACTCATGCTCCCTGGCTATGATTATTTTCCCTTATGTCGTTATTTGGATTTGTTCTTTTGATGTGTTCTGCTGTATTGTAATAATAAGTTCAGCTGCAAGACATCAGGTGCCCCATCCTTCACGAGGGAGAGGCAAGCACATGCTCTTGGAGTTAAAGTCGGTAAGATGCATGGGGGCAGGTGGGAAGGAGCCTTGTTCTCATTCTCTTTCCTTTGCTCCATTGTGCATTATCCTCCACCTTGCCAGCATGTGTGAAGTTTCTTTAAGTCCTGTTTGTGACGCTCTCACCTTGAGAAAGTAAAGGAAAAGGGATACAAGTGCCAATTTGGAAGGATTTGTATATATGAGAATATTGTTATTATTGTGACTCAACTTTTGCCCTTGGAGAAAGGTGAAGGAAAAGCCACCTTGATCATGTTAGGTACGTATATATAGATTTAAAATTTTTGAGACAGAGTCTCACTCTGTCACCGAGGCTGGAGTGCAGTGGCGTGATCTAGGCTCACTGCAACGTTTGCCTCCTGGGTTCGAGTGATTCTCATGCCTCAGCCTCCCGAGTAGCTGGAATTATAGGGGTACACCACCACACCTGGCTAATTTTTATATTTTTAGGAGAGATGAGGTTTCACCATGTTGGCATGCTGGTCTTGAACTCCTAATCTCAAGTGATCTGCCTGCCTTGTTTCCCCAAGGTGCTGGGATTACAGGTATGAGCCACTACACTCAGCCAGGTATAGATATTTTTCCTTCTTTTTCAAAAAAATTTAGAATTAGAGACAGGGGTCTCACTAGGTTGCCCAGGCTGATCTTGAACTCCTGCCCTCAAGCAATCCTCCCACCTCAGCCTTCTAAAGTGCTGGGATTACAGGTATGAGCCACTGTGCCTGGCCAAGCATAGTCATTAAGTGTGATTTGGTTTGGAAATCAACAATGCTCATTCAGCAGTTACTTTGTCCTCCTTTCTAAGACCCTGGCCCCTCCAAACATTCTCTTTTGAAGGCACAGGAATCTCAGGACAATACACCAGCATAGTCAATAACAATTAGTCATTAATTCCTCTGCCTGGATCTTAAAAAGAATCCAGCCAGTGAAGGGGAGTTCCTCTTTCTGATCTCATGGCCATGAAGAGAGGGATCAGCTATTTCCTAGCCATGAGGATGAGGCGGGAGCACTCTGAGAGTTGTAAGCACTGGTCAGTGGAATGCTTTGGTGCATGTCTTGTTTGGTTGGATGATAATTTAAGGCCTAACCTGATATTTATAATTTCCATCATAAAAGGAAGGCAAGCAAAAAGAAAAAAAAAAGGCGGGGGGGGGTTGTCTTTTAGTAGTCTAGTTCCAAGTTAAGGGAGGTAATGAACATCTTCATGCTTCATTCATCCTAAGCAAGGAAAACCAGATTGGAAGAATATGCCGCATTGGGATCTAGAGTGGGAGAATAGAGTGATACTTTTCTCTGTCTTTTCCTTTGCTGTTTACAGTCCTCAGTAACCCCATCTTTCTCAAGTGGCTAGTGTGAAGTGGCCAATTGAATTAAAGCACACAGGAGGACCAAGGAGGATTTGGATAAGCCATTGTCACCGTGGGGGCCATGTGAGAATGTAGATGACTAACAGCAAAACTCTCTCCACAACTGCAGAGAACACACCTCCTGCCCATGTTGGATTAACTGAGTGATCTCTGGATATTGAGAGATGCATTGTAATTACTATTAATAAGAATGAAATTAAAATGACAGTGAACAACACAGTGACTTCCCATCAGTATTTCTTGTTCCAAAAATAAATGTCTCTGACAGAAGGCTGAAACAAACTGGAGGGAGCCCCTCCTCAGGTGAGAACGTGACACTTCGCTTGCGCAAGTGAACAGTAAGCACATGCTTGGAAACTTAAAATGGAAAAAAGAGAACATGTGACTGTCCTCCTTCTGACCTGTGATTTTTTTTGCCATATCGTGTCTTATCAGAGAGGATGCTTTCTTTAGCACTTGACAAAAGCAGTCCTACCCCACAAGGCTTAGGCAAAAAGGGAATTCATTATTCACGTGATGCTCTGGGCCTGGGGGCCGTTTGTTGTCACAGCACTGCCATCATTTCCCCTTTCTATGTATGTCATGAACCTGGCCACATTCACCTTGGCCTTATTCTCAGAATCCCTTCCTTTGGGGTCACAAGGCTGCACAACTCCATGCCCTCTTCTCACCTTCACGTCTCGGGGGAAAACATATTGGGTCACCTTTCCAGAAGTCCTAGCAAAAGTTCCATTTCATCTCATTGGTGCTATTGCATTATATTATGGGTGCTACTGGATTATTGCAGAGAATGCAGTGCTTTGACTGAGAGAAGGAGAGGTAGATTCCTGTGATGGCTAATTTTAGGTGTCAACTCGACTGGGCTAAGGAATGCCCAGATAGCTTGTAACGCATTATTTCTGGGTGTGTCTGGGGGAGGGTGTTTCCAAAAGAGATTAGTGCTTGAATCAGTAGACAAAGTAAAGAAGATAATCTTTACCAGTGTGGGCAGGCATCATCTCATCTGTTTGAGAGTTCTAATAAAACAAAAAGGAAGAGAAACGGCAAATTCACTCTCCTTGAGCTGGGACATCTGTTTTCTCCTGCCTCTGGACACTGGAGCTCCTGGTTCTCAGGCCTTTGGACTCTGGGAGTTACACCAGCAGTCCTCACACCGTTCTCAGGCCTCTGGCCTCAGACTGAATTACCATTGGCTTTCCTGCTTCTCCAGCTTGCAGACAGCAGATGGTGGGACTTCTCAGCTTCAGAATCATGTGTGCTAATTCCCATAATAAATCTCTCTCTCACTTTCTCTCTTGCATTCTCTCTCTCTCTCTCTCTCTCTCTCTCTCTCTCTGTGTGTGTGTGTGTGTGTGTGTGTGTGTGTCCATTCAGTTTTCTTGGACAACTCTGATACACTCCTGAAACAAAAATCCGCAGCTGTAGGCAGAAGAAGGTAGAATGTATGTTAAGGAGGCAAATGTCAATTGCCCACTCTACCTGTAACCTCAGTAACCACTAGTTTTAGGCTCTTGTTCTCTGAGATCCTCCCATTTTCTTGTCTGTGATAAGTTCCGAACACGTGGGTAGAAGAGAATGTACTGGGTGGGCTCCTTCCTGAAAATTTGTTGGAAGCTGCTGAACTCCAAAGTCCTGCCCCTCTCTTGAGTAGGCAGCTGCCTGGGGGAGAGGGTTGGTATAAACAGCAATTTTATATGTGCTGTTGAAGCATGGGGAGGAATATGGGCTCATGGGTCTTCCTGAACTATGAGGCACATAAGAATAATTAGTGTTCAAATGATCTTGCCTTCCAGTGGATGCTTGGTAGCTCATCACAGATCCTAGTTTTAGCATCTGACCATTCCAGGACCAGTAAAAGTCTGTGCCTTTTTTCTTTTCCAATCTACGTCCCCAGAAGAAAGCATAGGAGCCACAACACGGTGTCTGGCGATGACTTTTACCAACTAGAAATCTGGCAAGGGATCCGCTTCCTGGTTAGATAATAAGAAAGCTTCAGGCCACTTGATTTGGTAATTACCGAAAAGCAGAAGAAAGTCATTTTTTACTCTCCTATTCTCGGGACAAGAACAAATAGAAGAATGTCACTGTTTTCTCCCAGGGTCTCCTAGTTTTGAGAGAGGTTTGACCACTGTTATAACAGAGTCGCATAGTTTTCATGTAAAGACTGGGTGGACTTCAAAGACTTTCTCTTGATGAGTTGTCTTTTAATTAGGTTCTTGATTGAAAAGCCCCACTGGATGGTTGTGGTGGCTGTGGGGGCCTTTCTCACTAAGGAACCCCTGTGCTGACATGGGCACATGGCAGCTGTTGGCATCGTCAGCAGAACTATGGAGCAGTGCAGGAGGCAAGCTTGGGGGACACTTTAAATCCCTGTCCATTGTACAGCTATTCGGCCCAACTGAACGGCAGTGGTGGCTGTTGGAAGCAAGGAGGCTGGGCTAGAATGTAAGGGACCAAAGATATCTCATTGGAACAGCTTTCAAATATTTACTTTTGGGAACATGATCCCCCTTCCTTCCAAGGATTGACAACCTCTTCTCACTTAACCACAAAACATCTTTCCTGGAGTTATTGGGGTGCATATGATGGCATGGCATAATCTGGTCAGAGATGCTGCATCTATCTAGTTAGCCTCATGATGGAATGACTACACTAGAACATTTTTCAAGAAATAAAAACATAAAAATATTCATCTATCATGGCCTGGCGTGACGGCTCACGTCTGTAATCCCAGCACTTTGGGAGGCCGAGGTGGGCGAATCACCTGAGATCAGGAGTTTGAGAACAGCCTGGCCAAAATGGTAAAACCCTGTCTCTACTAAAAATACAAAAAAATGCCGGGTGTGGTGGCGTGCACCTATAATCCCAGCTACTCGGGAGGCTGAGGCAGGAGAATCACTTGAACGTGGAGAATCGCTTGAATCTGAGAGGCAGAGGTTACGGTGAGCCAAGATTGTGCCACTGCACTCCAGCCTGGGTGACAGGGCAAGACTTAAAAAAAAAAAAAAAAAAAAAAGCTCATATATCAAAAGAGCAGGTGAAGAATCAGGATACCTAAGGAAACTTACTGGCTGTAACTCATCTATGCAGGAGATGAATTCATTCTGTCACCTAGAGGAAGACCAAATCTTGAGTTTGTGCTGCTCCAGAAAGATGGGATGCACAACATACATTCTTCAGTTTATAAAAATATTCTATTAAATTACATTTCCAAAATTAAAGAATGCACAGATGTTCGCTATCACTAGTAAAATAATATGAAGAAAGAAGTAAAAAAATGAAGCATCTTTCTCATCACTTCAGCAATTCTACCCCTGGTTCCCCTTCAGGGGTCAGTTTTCCAGAAGTCCCAGTAAAAGTTCCATCAGGCTACCTAAGGAAGCTTACTGGCTGTAACTCATCTAAGTGAATCACCTGAGGTCAGGAGTTCGAGAACAACCTGACTAAAATGGTAAAACCCTGTCTCTACTAAAAATGCAAAAAAAATTAGCCCAGTGTGGTGGCACACGCCTGTAATCCCAGCTACTTGGGAGGCTGAGGCAGGAAAATCGCTTGAACCTGGAAGGCGGAGGTTGCAGTGAGCCAAGATTGTGCTCATAACCAGTGAAAATGACGCATTGTGCATCTTTTCACACCTTTCCCCAAACTAATAAAAGTATATAATTTCACTTTTAAAAATTAGGATCAAATTGTATTTAGTTCTATGTGACTTGTTTTTCTCATATAACATTTTGCTATGGATATCTCTCCAGATCAAAATAGCTAAATCATTATTTTTAATAGCTTTAGAGTAATCTAAAGGGTATGGATGTCCCCAAATTTATTTAATCTTCATTTAATGGATTTTCAGAAGTTTCTAGTTTTTATCTCTAGATATAATGCTGCAATAAATATTCTTGTAAATATATCATTCAAAACTAGTGCTTTCCAGGCAATAAAACCAAAAAATAAACAAATGGGATTATATCAAACCACAAAGCCTCTGCACAGCAGCAGAAACAATCAACAGAGTGAAAGGACGGCCTACAGAATAGGGCAAAATTTTTGCAAACTACTCATCCAATGAGGGATTAATATCCAGAATGTACAAGGAGCTCAAACCTCTCAACAGCAAAAACCAAACAATTCAATTAAAAAAGTAGGTAAATGACCTGAACAGACATTTCTCAAAAGAAGACATACAAATGCCAAGAAATATATGAAAAAAAATGCCCAACATCGCCAATCTCCAGGGAAACGTAAATCAAAACCACGGTAAGATATCATCTCATCCCACTTAGGATGGCTATTATCAAAAAGACAAAAAAAATAACAAATGCTGGCAAGGATGCAGAGAAAAGGGAACTCCTGTACATTGCTGGTAGGAATGTAAGCTGGTATGGCTACTATGGAAAACAGTATGGAGGTTCCTCAAAGAACTGAAAATAGAACTGCCATGTGATCCATCTATCCCCACTCCTGGGCATTTATCCAAAGGAAGGGAAGTCATATTGAAGAGACATCTGCACCCCCATATTTATTGCAGCACTATTCACAATAGTCAATATATGGAATCAACCTAGATGAATGGATCAAGAAAATGTGGTATATATACACTAAAATATTATTCAGCCATTGAAAAGAATGAAATCCTGTCATTCACGGTAACATGGATGGAACTGGAGGATGTGATGGTAAGGGAAATATGCCAGGAACAGAGTTAAACACTGCATTTCTCAGTCTTACATGGAAGCTAAAATAAATTGATCTTGTAGGAGTAAAAAGTAGAAGAGAGAATGCTAGAGGCTGGGAAGGATAAGGCTAAGGGGAGGGTATGGAGAGATTTGTTACAAAATCACAGCTAGGTAGAGGGATTAAGTTCTAGTGTTCTATACCACTGTAAGATGACTGTAGTGTCAAATAGGAGGAGGATATTAATGTTCCCAGCCCAAATAAATGATAAATATTTGAGATGATGGATTTGCTAATTACCCTGATCTGATCACTATACATTATATATATCAAGACATCACTACATACCCCATGAATATGTACCATTTTTATTTGTCAGTTAGATAAAGTCTGAGAAACCATCACAGTGTAGAAGAGCTTTAGAACAGGGGTTCCTGGCTGGGCATGGTGGCCCACATCTGTAATTCCAGCACTTTGAGTAGACCGTTTGAGCCAAGGAAGCTGAGGCTGCAGCGAGCCATGAATGTACCGCTGCACTCCAGCCTGGGCCATGGAGTGAGACCCTGTCTCAAAAAAAAAAAAAAAAAAAGAAAAAGGCAGGGGTCCTCAACCCCCAAGCTACTGGTACTGGTCTGTGGCCTATTAGGAACCCGGCCTCACAGCAGGAGGTGTGCAGTGACCCGAGCTCCGCCTCATGTCAGATCAGTGGTGGCACTAGATTCTCATTGGAAGCAAGCTTTAATGTGAGCTACGGTTATAGATGCGAGGGATTTAGGTTGTGGGCGCCTTATGAGAATCTAACGAATGCCTGATGATCTGTGGGGGAACGATTTAATCTGGAAGCCACCTCATTCCTCTGCCTGCCCCCAATGTCTGTGGGAAAATTGTCTTCCACGAAACTGGTTTCTGGTGCCAAAAACGCTGGGGACCGCTGCCTTAGAAGACAGGATGATAAAATATTATGTGGTACCTTGGATGGGATCCTGAAATAGTAAAAGGATGTAGGTGAAAACTAAGGACATCTGTACAAAATATGGACTTTAGTTAATAATATATCAATATTGGTTCATTAGTTGTGACAAACGTAGCATACTAATATGTTTGTAGGGAAAACTGGGTGTGGGGTGTATTCAAATTCCCTGTAGTATTTTTATAAGTTGTCTGTAAATTTAAGACTACTCTAAAATTTAAAATTCACTTAAAAATATATAGTGCTTTCATCTTCATAGCACAAATTCCTAGAGGTGGTGTTGCTGGGTTAAAGGCTATGTGTTTTTCAATTTTTCGTAGCCGTTCGTAGCCGTTGCTATCCAGATTTCCAAAACAGAATGTAGCAATTTCCATTTCATTAGCAGTGTGTGAGGGCGCTAGCTTCTTCTCATGCTTGCTAGCACAGAATGCTACAGGTTTTTAATTTAAACAATGTTTTGTTGCCAACCTGAGGAGTAAAAAAAAATAGCATCTCTTTATTGCTTTAATTTGGGTGAGCATCTTTTCATACATTTATTGGCCATTTGTATTCCTTCTTCAGTGAGTTGCCTGTTCTAGTGTATTGAGTTGGATGTTGGTCATTTCATGTTGTAGATATTTTTCCCAGCTCTCAGTCATATTTTGATTTTGGTTACCCTTGTATTTTTTCAAATGATATTTTAAAATGTTCTGTATTATGCTTATTTCTTTTAAACATTTAGAAATTGCTCAAGTAATAATAGTTTTTTATAGAAAATTATAAAATGTAATAAAGAGAAGAAAATAAAAATCAACCATTATCCTACAACTCATACATAAGCACCCACAGATAATATTTGTATTTTGGGGATATCCCTCCTGACTGTCTTCCACACACTTCATTCCTTATTTAAAAATATCACCTCTGATGCTAAGAGAGTAGACGTTAGGTATTGTCACCACAAAAATAATGACTATGTGAGGAATATGAGGAGATGGATTTGTCGTTGTGGTTTTCAGGGAGGGGGTCTCACTGTGTTGCCCAGGCTGGAGTGTGCAGTGCTGCCATCATGGCTCACTGCAGCCTTGATCTCCTGGGCTCAAGCAATCCTCCCGCCTCAGCATCCCAAGTAGCTTGGACTACAGGCGCATGCCAACACACCCAGGTAAGTTTTTAAACTTTTTGTAGAAATGAGTTCTCATTATGTTGCCAAGGCTTGTCTCAAACTCCTGGCCTCAAGCAAATTCCTGTCTCAGCCTCCCAAAGTACTGGGATTATAGGCGTAAGCCACCATGCTTAGCTTGGAATACATGGACATCAGACTGTCATGTACATGATAAATAACAACTTTGTCAATTAAAAAAGGCGAGAACTTTGTCAACTGAAGGCGAGAACTCTGAATAGATATACTGATGAGAAGAGAAAGGAAAATGCAAAGGTAAGGTCCTTTCTATAGATACATGAGACATTTAGAAACACACAAGGAACAGAGGAGTCATAGATAGTAGTGATCAGGAGGAAAATTTATTGTTCATACTGTGATGATTTTAGAGTGCATATTTTTGGCCCATATTAACCTCTGAATTTGGGAAGTGCCTTACCAGCAGTGGCGTCTCACAAACATTGTGGGCCAGGCAGCCGTCGGGCACCGTCATTGTTTGCTTATGTGTGAGTGTCTTCAAAGCTTGGCACAGTGTCTGCACTTCACTTGGGTTATGCTTATCGTTCGAAGTACAAATGTTGAATTTAACTGCGATCGGAAATGTCTTCAGAAAGATGACATTATGGAGTCCGCCCCGCCCCTTTTCACGCTCCCACCCCTCCCGCCCAGGCCCGGTCCGGCCCCACCCCCCCCCCCCCCCCCCCCCCCCCCGCCCCCCGCCCCGCCGCGGGGGGGGGCGGGGGGGGGGGGGGGCGGGGGGGGGGGGGGGCGGGGGGGGGGCGGGGGGGGCCCCCTGCCGGGCGGCGAACCCCGGGCTGGGCGGGGGGGGTGGGGGGGAGGGGGGCCGGGGGGGGGGGGGGGGCGGGGTTCAGGGTCCGAGCCT